>JZLH01S0625500.1:18790-31677 GCA_001188425.1 Eucidaris tribuloides | reverse complement strand
GCACATGTGAAGCCACTGATCAGCATGCCAAACAAATTGAAAGCACAACTGCAACTACACCTCCAAGTCTGATCAACGTGAATGTAATTGCTAGCAGAAGCACCCACCCTACAGCAGCCTGTTCGTGTCAGGGTGAACGCCAACCACTCCAGCGCGGTCAAAGTAAAAACCAACACGTTCAGGGACTTGTCATAATTGCGGCGGCAGGTAACCACACAAACCAGATAAACCCTGTCCAGCTAAAGGTATTGTGTGCTGTAATTGTGGCAAAATGATCCACTTTGCAAAATACTGTCTGAGTAATTCGAAGAAGGATCAAAGTGCACCAAAACAGGACAATCGTCAACCCGACACGAGAGTACACGCAGTCAACAGATCCATGCACATGACAAAATATTGCTATATCTAATAGTTATATATTCAATATAAGAATGTATGTTGTTGAATTGTGAGAAAGAGTAAGAATTTGATCCCCGCTGAACAGTATTATGTCATTTTTGATTACAATGAATCAAGAAATGCGAAGAACTGAAGAAGTAAAGGAGGATGACTTTCTTCTGGAATTCAGAGGTGATCTCATATAGAGGCACTGCAAAGACAAAAAGACTGACAGATAAAGATGGCAGGTTTCTATTTATGTTTACATAAAGAGGACAGCTTATGTGGTAAAAGCTCATAAAGTAAAGGAATATTACTTTCTTGTGGAATTCAGAGGTGATCTGATTAACTATCAAAAGGCACTGCAAAAAGAAAAAGACTGAAAGACATACCTCATATCATAGGTTTTTATTTAAATGTGTACAGGTAGAGGTCATCCTATGTGATGAAAGTTCATAATCTTAATTTTCATTGAATCACGCCATAACGTACCTTGAAAAGGCGAAATTTCTGAATGGGTTTTAACACAGCAACTAATTCACAATTGAAAGTGCAGAAGACTACATGGACAGGACAGGCACTGATTATGCTATCATGACTGCAGCTGAGATAACAGCAGGTGCATGCAAGAGCATGTGAACATTAAATGAGTTTCAGTATCAAGCTCAGTGGATTCTTCATTTCTATGCTGAGCAAGGCGAGACGGTTTAGCAGCAAGGGACATCAAAAGGAAGAAGTTCCTCCTGGAATATAGAGGGGCTCTCATCACATACAATGAAGCCATGAGAAGAGAGAGGAGGATGAGTGAGGACATCTTTATGACCAGAGACATAAAGAAGAGTTCCTTCTAGAATACAGAGGAGATCTAATAACATATCAGAAGGCTCTCCAATGACAGAATAGACTCACTGGAAACAATGATGGGTTCCTATTTATGTTTACATATAGAGGACAACCTATGTGGTACAACTTTATTGTCTTAAGTTTTATTGAATCACTGCATGAATAGAATTAAATGAATATCAGCATCAGGCTGTGCATGTGTATTTTCATTTTCTATTTTGAGCTGCCTCAGAGCAGGGTGAGGTGTCTTTGCTGCTAGAGACATCAAACGGAAGGATTTCCAAATGGAATATCGAGGTGATCTAATCACCCACAAAGAGGACACGGGAAGAGAGTAGAGGATGAGTGAGAAGGATGGCATCTTTGTGACCAGAGACGTAAAGAAGAGTTTCTTCTAGAATACAGAGGAGAACTAATAACACATCAGAAGGCTCTGCAATGAGAGAAAAGTCTTACTGAAAACGATGACAGGTTCCTATTTATGTTCACATATAGAGGAAAACCAATGTGGTATAATTTCATAATCTTGGGCTTCACTGAATCACTACTTGATTAGGATCAAATGAATTTCAGCATCAGGCTCAGTGTATTGTTTGTTTACTTTTATGTTGAGCAGGGTGAGGTATCAAAGGGACCTAATCACCCATAAAGAGGCCATGAGAAGAGAGTTGAGGTTAAGCAAGAAGGATGGGAGGTTTTTAATCCTCTTTAGGTGGAAAAGCCATCCTATGTGGTAAGAGTTCAGAGAAAGAAAATGAAAAGTATCATGGAGAGAGGGAAGAATGGGAGGAGGAAAATGGCGAGAACAAGGTACTTCAAGTGGGAGAGCAGAATGAAGAATGACAGGCAGAACAGGAAGACAAAGGTGATGGTTGGCGATAAAGGAAGATCATTTCATCTTGTGATGTATAGCAATTCACAAAACAACCTGGCTTCACCAAATACCAAATATGGTCGGCCTTTCACGATGGGCAGTGCGTGCATATGAGTCCTCTGTCAGCATTTAGCCAATCAGAGGAGAGCTACAGTGAGTGTGTATTGACCAAGATGGTGGTGGAGTGCACGACATGGGATCTTGAACATGAAGAGCAGTTAATACAGTCATGGCAGGATTCTGTTTGCCTGTATAACACCGGGAGTAAGAATTACAGCAACAGGCACTGAAGGAAAAGGTTTTGTCACACATAGCTGCCATACTTGAAAAATCGGGTAATCTATTCATTGTAAAGAGTGCAATACTATTTTACTTGTGTGACGTATTTAAGTAGTCCTTGGAAAAGAGACTTGGTAAAGATGCACAGAATGTTCAACATATCTGGGAGGATAATTGGGTAAAAAATCCATCTGGATGAAATTTGTTTCAAAATAATCTTGCAACAATCTTAACGATAGCATGGCAGACAAAAAGGACCTTCTGAGTAGCAACTACAGCAAATACAGCAGGACCAATCAATTTTCAAACTTGTTTATATTAATAATGGACTTTATAAAAAAACACACACACACACACACACACACACACACAAACAAAAAAAACACTACATTCAAAAGTGCACTGTGCAGTAAATATTCATTTGAATAGAGTACCTTATACTCAGATCCACAGAATCATGGAAAAAAAGCCAGATCAGATACCAGTATTCCATCCATCGTAGCATTTGCGTAAAAAATCATGTGCCTGCCACTGAAAATGGAGGAAAATCCAGAGCAGAGTGCAAGTAGTGCAGTGGAAAAATGTCCATCTCGGACAGTGGGAAACAACCTTCTAACAAGAATAAACACTTCAAGAAATATCATAGTGACAAGTAAGTACCAGATAAACTTTTGTTTTATCACACTGCGCCGTCTAATGATTCCGCCTGGAAAAGGAATGCAACGTTTATTAAATGTTTATAGGACTTTTCAATTCGTTTTTCAACTGGATTACAAACGTATCTAGACGGAATCGTTAGACGGCGCAGTGTGACACAGCCTTTAGTAATGGTTGTGAAGCAGCTATGACAGCAAGAGCAAGATTAAGATAGGTAAAGTTCAGGCAATGCAGAGAGTTACTCTATGGGAAAAGCTTTTCCTTAACGACAAAATAAAAGGAGATCTTCCATGTTGTATGTGAGCAAAACATTGAGGGAAAGCGAGATGACAATTTTGATGAGGACAGGGAGAGCAAAGGTGAGAGTGATGTGCGGTGTGAAACTTATGGACAAGAAGAAGACTGAGGACCTGATGGAGATGCTTGGTTTGGAGGAATCATTACACCAGCTGGCAAGGACAAATGGAGTGTGGTGGTACGGGCATGTATTGAGAAGGGATGATGATCAAGAGAAAAGTGTTGAAATTTAGAATGAGTAAACTAAGAAAGCGAGGATGCCCGAAGAAGATTTGGATAAGGCAGGTGGAGAAGGACCTCAAGAGGGTTGATTTGGGATTGGAGGATACCCTGAATCGAGCAAAATGCCGAGATGGTGTGAGAGTAATTACTGTAAGAGTGAGGTAAATTCCAGCCACCCATTATTGGGGACAAACCTGGATTAAATCTGGACTGATGATGATTTTGATAACTATATTTTATTGTTTTTGCCATATAACGTGTGACGTAGAGTCATTTACTGGGTGCATGTTCAAATGATGTTGTGGAGAGGTGTGAACTCAGTGTCGTGCATCCATTCATTCACTATCTAGTAAAATAACCGTATTATAAAACTCATGAATTGTATATTTTAGAAATTAATATTTTCATAAAAACTAGGGATACAGGTTTTAAAACAATATCCGTAAAATTATAATGAGATGGAACACAGTATTAACCAATATTTTGCACATATATCTAAGAAATATATTTTCAATAGTGGAATGTTTTGACTTGTAGGAGAAATAAGTTAAAGACAAAAAATGTACAAACACATTATATACTTATATATATACATAAGACAAATTATAAGTTCTTCAGTTTCAGAGTTATTTACAAATTTACATAAAGTTAATAATATCTTCATTCTAATTATTATCTTGTTTTTTGGGTTTCATTTATGGTAATTTTTTGTGAAAGAAATTATAAGAATTGAATTCACTTCCAAAATAAATCCCTTTTCACATTGTAACAGTTACCCAGGGAGGTTCCAGCTCCAGAGCAGTACCAGAGTAGAACTGGGTGCACTGATATAAATGGGATTTAAGAGTATGATTTGTCTGAAAGCTTTCTCACCGACATTTGTATTTAACCTATCAGAGCAGTATCTATTTACTGCGATCTTAAGTACAAAGTTTGGATTACAACATAACTTCAACTTTTTGTCATGACAGCTGTATCTTTCGTGATTAGTCCAGCTCCGAATTTGCAATTTCTGCCAGCAACTCAACTTCCCGGGATCCCTGTGTCGTAAGCTCGTCGTTTAGTTGCCAGATCATGACGACGCCTGTCGCGTCTCCAGTAGCAAGCAGCTGACGTCTATGAATGGAAAGAAAGAACAGAGATGGCCAACCCCACATCAGAAATAATGATCAGTTCATCATTTCAAATGAAGTTCTTGAATAAAAAGAAGGACCATTTTCACCAATTGCACATTTCTTTATCATTTGGTTTATTAATTTCTTGTCTCATCTCTATCACATATACAAATATAAAGTTCAAGCTAACATTTCTCTTAAGTTATCCAATCAATTGTGTTCAAGAATTTGAAAATGCACCAAAAGGCTAAATGTTATCATTTAATTAAAATCATCAGTAACTCATTTGATCCAATAGAAAAATACCAAGAATAATTTCTGGTCTAAATACCAGATTAATTATATCAAATTTCTCTTGAGAATCATGGTATCAATGGTAACACTATGAAATAATTGTTTCTTATTCAAGACAAAATACAGAACTATATGTATGAAACAGTCATAGATATTTTGAGGGCCAAACGGTCACAGTCGTTCCCCTTTCCAGTCTTATAAATTCAATATTAAACAATGAGATTGTATGAATATTCAACATTATCTGAATATTCATCTGCTAACTCAAAAAAAGATACATTCCGTATATCAAACAATGGGATCATATAGATATTTGACACCAAGGTTTAATGAATATTCAACAATGAGATCATATGAATATTTAACATCAATATTTTATGAATATTCAATGAGATCATATAAATAACGCTGAAAATTTATGAATATTTAACAATAAGATCATACAAATATTCAACACCAAGATCATACATACTGATGCTTATTGAATTCCACGACATGAACCGCATGTTTCTCCAGACTGGCATCCAATGTGCTGACGGGTTTGACCTTGCTCTTGCGGAGGTCGTAGAGGAGGAGCTGACCTTGACCTGTGGCCACGGCAAACACTAGAGGGCGCACTGGAGACCACCTGGCTGCAAAGAGATAACCCAGTGCCGGTTCTGATGAAAACATGGGTCTAGCCTGAAGCAAAAACAATACAGAGAAAGAACATGAATAAGTTATCCATGGTGGCTCAAGATCTGGGCTTACATGTACCCCCCGGGGGGGGGGGGGGGGCGGGTGGGGGGGCACCCGACTACAAAGTGAACCTATGTGCCGCACCGAAATCGAAAATCGGAGGCTCTGGAACGGGCTTGACGAAAAATGGGGTCTCTGGAACTGGAGCTAAGCTTCAAAAAACCTCAAAATGCTATGCTCTGGAACTGCACTGCAGCGAAGTTCCGGCGTGCCGTGCTAAAATGGCAATGCTCTGGCTCGGCCGCGCCGCGAAAGCGGAACGGCAAATTTGGGGTCTCTGGAACTGGAAAAATCAAAATTTTTCTGTGACTTCTGAAATTGAGATGCTCTGGAACAGAAATTTGGGCTGAAAATGGGGGTCTCACCGGTGCAGCAATGACTATCACACAATTATACTAAGTGCCCCCCCCCCCCCGGGGTACTGTACCCTTCTTATCTGTTTTTTTTTTTAAAGTATGAATTCAAACCACCAAATTTCCCTTTTATACTTGTCTTTTGCAGAGTTCAGCATGTGTTGAAAGTTTCAAACATAAGGAGGTGATGGCACATCAGTATAGTAGTAGAATAAATACCAAAATACACACAACAAAGAAGTAACTACTCACTTTTTCAAACAACCATAACTATTTAACAAAATGAGTTTTAGCAAAATAATTTGGCAGGATGATTCCTACACTTATTGACTAACATCCGTGTGAAAATATGATTGATCCGTCAAGCCATGCATTAGCGAGCATGCATTAAAGGCAAAAATGTCACTTTTCAAAAGTCACAGGAGTCATCTTGTATGCCAAAATAATGGTAAATAATGACATTTTTTGCTTTGTTCATGAAGTGTGCTCATTCAACCATGACATGGTTACAACCTCTTATGTTCATACAACATGTAAAGATACATTTTGCTGAAAAATGCCGGATTAAAATTTTTCAATAAACTTAATGGATTTTACAATTTCAAAATTGAGAAAGATGGAAATTTATAAATTGAGCTCATTGAAGCGTAAAATATGCGAAGAGTGCCAGATGAGGTGTAAGGGGGTCAAACGATAGATGATTAACATAAATAGTGCTAAATTATTCACCAGGAACAAAATTTGTCAAACTCCTGCATCACAAAATCCCCCAAATGACCCTTGTGACTTTTGAAAAGTGGCATTTTGCCTTTAATGCATGCTCACTCATGCATGTCTTGACGGATCAATCACATTTTCAAATATAAGTTAGTCAATGAGTGTAGGAATACTCCTGCCAAATTATTTTACTAAAACTTATTTTGTTAAGAAGTTATGGTAGTTTGAAAAAGGGGGTAGTTACTTTTTTGGTTGTGTTTATACACAGACAAAAACAGACACAGTAAAACACTTACAGATATGAAATGTATATGGCTGTCTTTATTGATTGCTTATGAATCATTACGGGATTGCTGTGTTTAAAAAATTCCCCACCTCTTTTAACGCATGATCCTATGCAATCTGTATGTCTTATGCATGGAGGTAGAAGGTGGGGTATCCCCACCCGCTATCCAAATGACACGTTAAAAGTTTTATCAATGACTATCACCATTGCTTGAGAGGTGGTGGTATTGGATTACACCTGCGATCCTCATCATCTTACATAATAGTGTAAACAGACTCTTACCGCAGCACTGCCTGAAAGGAAATGGGAAGTAGGAACTATGTATTACATTTGTTTTAAGATGTTAAAATGTCCAGAAAGTACTCACATGGTAGATGAAGACCCAAATTAAACTTCGAACGAATGAAAATGACCCAGAATTTGAGATATAACAACATTTTTCACTCTTTAATCTTCGAGGCGGTGGCTTTGGATATCACCAGCAATCCTTATCATCTTACGTAATAGTGTAAACAGACTCTTACCATAGCACTGCCTGAAAAGAAATGGGAAGTAGGAACTATGTATTTCATTTGTTTTAATATGTTAAAATGTCCAGAAAGTACTCATATTGTAGGTGAAGACCCAAATTAAACTTCGAATGGAGGAAAATGACCCAGAATTGGCGATATAACAACATTTTCACTCTTCAATTTTACACACTCTCTCTCCGTCTGTCATACCCATCTGTCACGCTGTCAAGGTCGCTTCACTGGGAGGGGATTAGTGCCCAGTGCTTTTGTTTACTTAGGCTGGCCACAATCTCAGATATCGATAAGAAGTAACATAAATTCTCCGGGTTGGGCGTTTTAATGAACGACTACCCTCATGTAACAGAAAACAATGTAAATATGTTCCAAAGGCAAGATTCCATTAATAGTTATCTTTCACTCCAGATACTCACCTGTAAAGCTATGGGACTAGGAGCCTCCCTCCCCCCCCCCCTTCACTTCTGGATGACTGGTTTTGTCTTACCTCTAACATGCTGTTGACTCTGACGCACATGTCTGTACCACAGGACAGGAACAAGTTGCGATGGAATGGCGAGCACTGGACGGCATGCACGGGACCGTCGTGGGGATGGAAAGCAAACGTGACAGGCGAATACAGCGGCACGGACAGCATGACCTCACCTGGGTAATGGGGTGAGGTTGGGTGGGGTGGGGTGGTGTAGAGAAAATGCCAGAAAAAAAAACCAGGGAGATTAAGGTTGAGGAATGAGGAATTCTTTATTTGCCACATCTTCAAAGTGAGCTTCGGGTTCAATTAAAAAGTCTTAATCAATTTAAAATTTTTGCAAAACAGATACACTTCTTCCATGCCTAGTAGGTGTTAACAACTTGTTGGACCTGTTAATACTAATATTGTAATTAATATTCTGACCTGTCTTTGTGTCAAACGGATATATGATGATGATGTCTATTTGTTTGACACAAAGGATGTTGTGATCCTTGACTAGCAGTACTGCCAATGATTTGAGAGGGGTGTCTAGGAAGCCATCTGGGAGTGAGCGGAAAAGCCAAAAGGGGATTAGGATTTCTCCTCTCTCACTTATGGGACAGGGCAATTAGCGTGATTCTCAGCCACTTTTCACATGACACAGGTCATCAAGACATAATAAGTCTGCACATCTTGACACATAGCCATTAGTTTCTTGAAAACATCGCTACTCAAAAAAATAAGTCCAGTTTTTTAAATTTATGATTATATTTGATTGTTTAACTCTTTGCGCGCTGAAATGATTCTAAGGGGATAATAATGATGATTGTTATTTTGATATTTTCTTTAAATCTTGCTTTAATGATAGCAACATTGATACTGGTAATTATTCTAAAAATGTTGCTTAAGCATTATGACCATTTGTTAGCTTTTCTAGTACAAATGTAATGGAAAAACCTAATTATGATGATTGTAGAATTTAATTGTACGAATGTGCAAAATTGCAACATTCGCGTGCAAAGGGCTAAAAATGCCTTTAATTCTTGAGTGATGTATGACTGTCATACCTGTGGGCACTGGACCTCTGGCGTTGACAGAGCACTTGAAGAGACCTCCTGACTCGGAACCAAGAACAAATTGACTCTTGTCCTCCTCCACGAAGGATATTGCACTCACTGTTATTAAACAAAACAATCAAAATTTAAATATGAATGATACAGTGATAATGATCTTTGTTACTCTCTAATGTAATTTATAAATTACCAACACTCTTCGCACATCATGCAATACCAACATTTCAGATCTTAAATTAATTAATATCTACTCCCTGAGTGACTCAGTCAATGTATTTCTCCTTTTTTTAAAATTTAATTGTTATCTTCTCACATTAGAATTATAGAGCTATTAGCTCAGTATGATCGGTGAGCATTGTAATGACTGTGTCGTAGAGGGCCGGGGTTCTTTTATGTTACCAGGAGGATTTCGCAATCCAGAGACCAGTTTGGACCGGTTTTTCAGCACGGCATGGTGCTGTATGGAAGGCAGACAAGAGTATGGGAAAAGCAAATTTTTAAACAGATATATCACGTTTATGGCGGACATGGAGGAAGGGTTGAGCAACGGTTTCGTGGCTGGTGAACTCGAGATCAAACAGTGATATATAGTTGCGTATCTCGGCATGTATGGCATATCAACGACATTTACGGAGAGTGGTGTTTGTCTGCGGCGACGGCGATAACGGACGGGGTCGTACGTCAGCGGCGACGTGTACTGACAGACGGTTGTACAGTATTCTACATAATACGTGTGTCGCGTTTCCGTGGGTATAACGTTAGAGCAGTGGCGCTTCGGTGTTAGGCGCCTGGGGTTCCGGCGAGGGAAGCGACACTATTAGAGGATCGGAACTTTGTCAATAACTTTATAATATCATCACTGATTATTCCTTTGATGTCTGAGTTCTTTAATTAACTTAATTCATGCCATGGGAATACATGGTGGATGTTGTTGTTACTATCAGTCAATCAGTTATAATAGACATAATACCAATTACAAGTTTAACCAAGTTGAAGGTTTCCTGAAAGTCTTTTCTTTAGTTTGCTAGTACAATCATCTCGGATTGAACATATTCTGGATCGCACGTGACACTCAGGCTTTATATTTAAACATATTATTGTACTGCACTTTATTGACTTTGTAAGCTTTCATCATCAGATATGAAGTTTTCATTTCATATTACCCTAATGGATTACCGTAAAAACCAGAGTGCTAGTCGAGTACAGACTTGAGTCCAATTTGAATCATGTCATTACAGTTTTACTCTCTGAACTACAACAACAAAAAATGCTACATCACCAATATGACTAGGATTGGCCCCTGTCACATATGCCATACAACAGGTATACAATGTCCATGTTAACTGGGGAAATTCTGTGTCATGATTATGCCAAATATATGCATTTTGCAATAAAAATTCTGTTACAGTATACATCACATTCAACATTATTCCAGCCTCAAAGGTAAATCATGACATCACACCAAATTTGTAAGCCTGTCATGCAATGCCCTACTATATCCTATGACTGCATTATGGTAGACCAATGAATTTGGTAGAATTTGGTGATCATCTCAGGCCCTCAAAACAGTAGGAATTCTATATCATAGTTATCTGATTGTCCCATGTTTCACTCATGACAGTTTTGTGAATGTTCCCCAATTACACAACCTTTCTGTGACTGACGCAAGTTAATCCTACGACTATAATATGTACAACTTTCACAGAAACATTATACAATTTGACTTTGAAATCCTTCACCTATTTTCCCCACAAAGCATCTTTTTCCATATAAATGCAACAGCGCAACTTTGAAGTCGACTTCTCCCAATTTATATGTTAGTCCTCTGTCATAGTCCTGCACAAATCATACAACCTAAAAAAGTCATAGGATGTATGTGAAGGGGGCTTTGCTGACATCATACGTACCTCCCATCTCTCCATCCCCACGTGACCTTGACCTTGAGCTGACACCCGCGTGTAGAGAGCTAGCTAGTAATACGAAACCCTCCTGCAGCACAAGGGAGCCCTTCTTCTCATTGATCACCCAGTGGAGGACCTTTCCATCCGCGCTTGTGCTGACGATCTGTAAATCATGAGGAAAAAGAACAAGAAACTTACACAAGGTGGGAAAAACCATGGTTTGTGCAAGCTGTGATAACTGAAATGCAAGGATTTTTCAAGGATTTTCCAGGGACTGATTTTTCATTTTCAGTAGACTCTTTAATTAGCAAAATATGAGTGCCACATGCCGCTATGTGTGCGTGCATTATGGACTACTATATGCGACAACTAGAAAATGAGACAAGCACTCATTTGAGTTTTCTTCACATTAAAATTCACCACAAACTATAAAGAAATGACATTAGACATTTTCAAGAACAACAAAATCTGAACATATTTCTAGGACTTTTCAAGAACATTAACTTGGCAATTTGATTTCACTTTAACACACATTTTCCATAGACCCCAACACGAGTTAACTCATACTTAGTCTCCAACGGGTTAAATATTAGAGGATTTTATAAGGTCATAGTCAAATTTAAGGACTATTCAATGTCTTTTTTTACAAAGCCTTTAAAACACTAGACCCTCTTGCCTGCTAATTAAAAACTTGATGACTTACATCTATTGAACTTCTCAAAGTTTATGGTTGAACGATTAACCAGTTAACCCATTGCTTCTGAGATTCTTTGATTTCAATAGAGATAACACATTGTACATATGGTTCCTGCAGCCAATGGGTTAATTAGTGCATGTTTCATGACTTGTCTACCATCCATACTTTTAAAAATGCTTTTATCTCTTACAAATTTTTGAAAATCATAATATTACCTGCATGACCCATCCAAAAAATATAATGTAAAATAGGAAATATTTTTATCATGAACTTCTAAAACTGGCACATCTTAACTACAGAATTGCCTGTGTGTACTATTTTCAAGATAGTTTTCTGTCTGCTTACCTACAATTTTTTGCTTTGAAAAAATCAAGGGAGCCTTGTTCCCAAATAATCATTTCAGAATTGGTGGGGGGGGGGGGGGGGTTGGAGTTCGCATTGGCATTTGATCCATGTGAGGCTTACTACCTACTGTTCTGGTAGATGAAATAGAACAATCTGCTCAAATAATTACAAGGCTGTATTGCAAACTTGAATAAATCATGATGCAAACCTTCAAATCCTACATTTTCCTATACAAACTAACACTGTTTGGGGTTTTTAAAGCATCATTTAAAATGTTTCCAGTTTTAAAACTTTGAGCTACATGATAATTGATCCCACATGCTACTGGTGTTTTTGATAAGGCCTGAAAAAATTGCAGTTGAAACTGACCAGTAAGTGCTTTTAAAAAGTAAAATTATTGAGCGACCATACCAGTTTTCCTCCATAAATTGCTGTTTTGAAATTTTCTTTGACTGACAATGATTCATGTGCTGATTTTTATCTGTACACAATTAGCTAATGACAGCATGACTGTTTACATTTTTGTGTTAGAGGGTGTTGATTTTTCCATTCAAACACTATCATGCATGTTACAGAGCAAAGTTTTATGGTGCCATGCTTACATGAGCAAAGTGCTTTAACAATGTATACCAGGGTGGGGCCGATAAGAATGCTACACGAGTATAACCTAATTCTTCACCATTATCGCAAATGTAATTAATTTTTATTTCGTTGGTTAGAACATTCTTTTTCCAATAAATGATACCAAGATCATTGATTTGAGTAAGGCGTTATTGATTCTAAGGGCCATTTTTCGCAGGCAATGCAATTTCCCAAATTAGGCCATTTCTCAACAGCAGC
>JZLH01S0625497.1:24163-37956 GCA_001188425.1 Eucidaris tribuloides | reverse complement strand
TCTATACCCTGGCTTGTGACTCGTGATGTACAGCATGTGCGATTCGCGTGACACTTGCATGGAATGGCTGCCCTACAAAAATTGTTTCTGAATGTGAACCACAATGTTAGGCAGACTAGGCCATAGAAAATTAATTCATGAACATGTTTGCTGCTTTTTTAAATGTAAGATAGGTCACTAATCAATTTTTACATCACTTTGGCAAGTAGCAACATTAATACAAAGGAAACATTCATGTGTAGTTGTAATGTATTGACAATGATATGACAGTTTATGTATAATCAATGTCCATGTTATTTTTGAAGTTGCAGGTGTTTGTTGCATTGATCTTTGGGGTAGCACTTAGCAACAAGTGGTCTTTCAAAACAAATATCAAAGATTTTACCCTCATTTTGTGATTCAGTTTAGGTCCGATAGTGATCGTAATTTTCAGGTGACGTTTCTTTATCCTGCAATATGGATTACTGCTGGCCTTAACAGTACCCTTGATTTCAAAATTAAATGAATTTTTGTGTGTGTATGTAGGAATTTTGCAGTCAGCAATGTGTGAACAAATTGCAATCTTCCAATTCACGTATTGAAAATTTGAAATCCATTGTATATTTTAAATTTTTTTATGATGTCACAGAAACATACATGTATGATCTTGGAATGAAATATCTTAAAAGTACAGAAGTGAATTGGGATGAAATTTTAATATGCTAGTTAAATTCACACTGAAATCAATTTCCAAATATCATGCAATCGATATTTGTATAAATACAAATCTCAGGGTATTGCTTATTTACAGTTCTTATCCTGAATTATATTTGTGGGATTGTAACAAAAAAAATACAGATTTGACAATTGAGGAAGTGGATTTGTAATCGGGCATCTGTTTTGTGCGTTCTTTATATTATTCTCTTTGTTTGGATTTTGGATTGAATCTACTTGTACTTGTACTGTGTGCAAACTAAAGGAATTAATGGGAGTTATAGGATTTGAAAATTGTGTGAAATGCCAGTGTGAATTTGAAGTTGTTTCTTTGATATTTATTTGTACCAAGAAAGTGTGTGAATTTTAATGGATTTGTCTATTTTCTTGCTTTTTTAGTCAAAATGTGTTGCAATTTGACACTGGCAGTAAGTAACAAGAGAATTATCAATTATGAAGAGCATCAAACAAGATGTGATGGAAAAATAATCAACTTAGTTTTATTTGTTTTTTTCACTAGATAGGTTTCGATGTGTTGCAGACCATTTTAACCTGTAGTTGGCTTCATGTTGCGGGGAGTTTCCCACAATTATATCAAATAGATATTTTAAAGTGTATATTATTGTAGATAATAGGGATGGTGTAGTAATAATAGTCAACTGTGTTTTAACTTTTATACTGTGAAAGTGTTTTATTTAGTAATTTTACTTAATTTTATTTTACCACCATTTTGCTGCCTTAGATTAAACTGCGTTAATTGGAGTAATTTAATTATTTGGACAATGTTTGGAGATTGTTGGAAAGCCTGTCAAAAACAACAAGCAACCATGTTTGAAATGTGTCATGTAATGTTGATTGTTGATTAGAATTTCTGAGAAAAATTGTGTGTATTCACAGGAACTATTACTAGCCCTCTGAAGTCTGTACTCTGTACCTATTAGTCTTTTATCAATACACATTTATGGTGTACATCGCTTTTGATTGATGCCCTCTGAGGCTCTGACTGCTCCACTCCTGCACCTCCCCAAAATTTACACAAATTAAGTTGAAAACTTAACAGAATCTGTAGTGTAGTTTGAATTTTGGCATACACTGTGCATCATTTTGATTTACCTAAATGTGAGAATGATGAATCCACTCCCCCCCCCCAAAAAAAAATAATAATAAATAAAATGTGTATAATTTAATTTCTGATACTGATACTATTAATTTGTGTCCATCCCATGTGCACAATTATTCACTCAGACACAAAATCTTGTGCTAAATTTCCCAGTTTCTCAAGTGGTTGTTGACTTAAAAACTAAAATGCTCTGCTCGTTTGATACTACCTACTAGTCTAATCTGAAGTCTAGGTGAATGTGGGAGCCAATTTTATCTCATATTTTTGTTTACTTGCAGTGAATAGCATTGATTTTGTGTGCACAGGTAATCTCAAGTGTTGACCTATGACCTTTGGTTCGCCCCCCAAACAAAGCCTGTTTTTACATGCTGGCTTACGTCACAATAGTGCATGCCCACATTTCACAGTCCAACAAACAGGGGTGGGGCAAATGTGAGTCAAGCCTTGACAAGACTGAATCAGCATGTTGTATAATAGCCTTGATTTAAGACACAGTACTTTTGTATTTAAAGAGTGTAATTCATACTTGTTGACTTCGAAGTTCGAACAATGTGCATTCATGTGATACAATCAAAACAGTGTTTTTGAAAATTACATGTAAGGGCTATATTGTCTGTAATCTTCTTGTTTTCTTTGTGTGTGCATAATTTTAAGTTACCGGGCTCAAGTCGTGTAAAAGAAAACAAAAGTTTCTAGCACTGGTAGACACATGTATGTATCTTCCGATTTGCCTGAAAAGATGACCTCTTCTAATGCAGGAAAAGTAGGCTCACAGCTATTCAATTAACAGTGTATTCGACTCTTGTAAATACAGCCACATTGTTTTAACTTTTTGCTGTGTTTTGGAGAGGAAAGGTACTGTCAGCACATATTGAAAAAAAATTACGTGGACAAGCGGAGACAATTCCAGGGATTTTCTGTCTTTTATTTCTTTCTTCACCATATTGTGACAAGGCACAGAGGTGGGTGCACTTGTTATTAATCACAATTTTTTTCAACTTACCATTACGTGGTCAAGTTTCTCAGCAGATAAGTGTTCTAACTTTCCTCGATCTATATAATTTTTTGTAAACGTAGATATCTCGTATCTTGTTACTGTGTTTAAAATTCCCAACTAATTGTAGCTATATCCGATTGTCATTGACCTGTCTTCTTGAACAACATTGCAGATTGAGTGCAGGAGGGATTATAATATCTGTACATGACATACCATCTTTCATGTTTTAAATGTACCTATACTTTTGTGTGACTCAGTATTAAATAGTTTAATATTGTTGACAAACTGGGACCATATTGTGTGATGGCTGTAGATCATTGCTTGTTTTTTGCTGGATTGAATCACGTGAGATTTTGCCATCTCTGTCCTCCTCCTTTCCTCTCTCTCTTCTACGTCCTCTCCTCCTCCTCTTACTCCTCTTCCTCTTCCTCCTCCTCCTCCTCTTCCTTCTCTTTCTCTTCTTCCTCCTCTTCTTCCTCCTTTCCTCTCTCCTCTTCCTCTCTTCCTCATCCTCTTCTTCCTCCTCTTCTTCCTCCTCCACCTCGTCTTCCTCTACCCCTTCCATTCTTCCTCTGCCCCTTCTTTTATCAGTTTTTATGAAACCTTTTTTTTTTGGGGGGGGGGGGTTCAAATTCATACACCTCTTGGCACGTACATATCATCGGTGACATTACGTACCTGGCGAATCTCGTATATCAAACCATACCTGCCAACTGTTCCTATTAAATAGGAATATTCCTATTTTTTGGAAAAGAAAACAGCAATTTTAACCCCTTTGTTCCTAGTTTTGTTCAAATTTGAAGTAACGTATAAGAAATTCAGGTCCCTATGTCCCTATGTTTTAAATAATTTGTTCCTATTTCTTGGCTTTTAGGGTATGTATCAAACATTCACCGGTATGTGAGATCACCGACGATATGTCTACCATACCCAAATCGTGATACACATCCATCTAGTCAAACCCTGATTGGTACATGTATTGTCCTTTTTACCACAAACACATACCATACCTCATCTTGTGAATATGTGAATAGAGAATTGGGAGAGGGACTCCTAAATGGTAATTACAGCACTAGACCCAGTGACATGATGAAATAATTTTATGGATTTTTTTTTTATGACCATTCATTGTATGAATAAATAGTACATATATGCCTACATAACACAAATAGATATATAAATCAAATACATACATCAATAAACTAAATGCTTGGAAAAAAAAAACAGCATGTGAAAAATCAAACTGCCATCCAGCATGCACTGAAATATGTGTTTGCTACTTTGCTATGATGCTAGTGACATACATGAATTTCTCTTTTACTATGGTTCATTCATTGATTTCGTATAGCTACTTGTTACATTTGAGACAAATCTTGAATTCCATTTTATCATTTCTACTCAGCAATGCAACAACTAAAAAAAAAGACTAGTACCCCCCCCCCCCCCCGCCAAAGCCTGTTGTTAAAAATTATATAGCATTCTGATCTATATTTAATCTGCCCATGTATATCTCCTGTTTGAATTCTGCTTGGATTGTGTGACAATTTGACCTTTCCTGGATTATACATTTCACAAATGAAACCCAAACTACCGTGAAGGCCAAACTATGGGATAAAGAAGGTGATAATTAAATATTCAACCCCAAAAATACTTACAGCACTCATATCTTCATTTAATCTGCACATATACATATATAGATTGTTTGAATTCTGCTTGGATGGTGTTCCAATTAACATGACCTCTCCTGAGATATTTTTACAGATGGAAACCCAAACATCCTTGAGGGCCAACAGAAGGGATACTCAGGGGTGATAATTAAATATGCAAGTAAAATTTATTTTGGGATATAGTAGATGGGGCCTGGTATACCTCCAGAACATGTTTGGACATGCTGCCTTAAAAACTTGAATAAATATTATGGGGGTGCATCTCCAGTGGTTACAGCTCAATTGACAGAGAGGATGAGGGCCATAGTTTGTACATCTAAAAATCTGCCTAGGGTTGTGTTAACTGCCAAATTAATAAGATGAGAGAGGGGGGGGGGGGTGAGCTAGTGGCTCCAAGTATATATGTAAAGGCAAAGTTCACCCTGATGTCAAGCTGGTATTAATAAAAGCAGAAAAAATGAAAGAAACAAATTAATGAAAGTTTGGCGAACATCCACCAAAGAATAACATAGTTATGAAGTTTCAAAGTTTTGATTTTGTGACGTCACATGCGAGCAGCTCCCCATATGTCATGTAATATAAATTCCACAAATTGCCATTTTGTAATGGTTCGCGATGATTTAATGGGGGTTTTTCATAGAAGCCGGTATGAAATAATGTTTCTGATAATATATTGAATGCACAGGTAAAATCATTTTCAAATTTCTGAGAAAACGGCACTTTATGGAAATTATATCACAGGACATATGGGGAGCTGCTCGCATGTGACGTCACAAATTGAAAATTTTAAAATTCCATAACTCTGTTATTCTTTGAATTTTCGTCAAACCTTCATCAATATCTTGCTCACATTGTTCTGCTTTTATTAAAACCAACTTACTGTCAGGGTGAACCTTACCTTTAAACATCTTAAAGCAGTTCTCATGCTTTCAAGCCTAGGCTAGATTCATGAGTTGTCTGTCAGATATGCCATCCATTGGTGCAGTACAAATCCTCAGTCTATGTAGTCTGGCTTCCAGATGCAAGAACTTGTCCTATTTCCTAGAAAAATTAGGCACACTATCATCAGTAACTAAGACTAGTTTTCTGCTGCGTCGCATAGGGCGGGTGCTTCGCACCCGCACTGCTACTCGGAGGGAGAAAAAGTTGCATGGTCTGGAATCGAGACTACAGTCTATGGGGATTTCCCCCACTCCATACCTAATGTGTTGAGACAATCCTTGCTTCTGGACATCACAATAAATGTTTACCAATGGAGAAATATATCAACTCTGTTAATAATTTACTCTTTCTCTACAAGTAATCTTGTATGCTTAATTAATCATTAAATTAGCTTGTTATATTAACTGATGGCAATTATCCTATACTTATTTCATTCTGTCATATTCAATTTTAAGCATCTTTATCTAATGAAAGAATATTTGTCAAATTAATCCTTTTATCATTTTAAGGAGTTCCTTTTTCACTTCTTCTAGAATGAACAGAAAGTGATAAAGTCCTCGAGACCAGCAGTTTTCTTTCGTTATACCGAAATTTCATTATAACCAAGCAGTGAAAGTATATTAAGATATGTATATAGATAATAATTTTGGGACCTGAATTTCTACTTCGTTGTAACAGGAATTTCATTATCGTGTTCGTTAAATGGGAGTACATTGTATTTCAATATTTAATTGTCATATTCAATTTAAGTACAGTATTCTTTATCCAATGAAAGAATATTTTTTAAATTAATTCTTTCATTTTAACAAGTCACTTCTTCACTTCTAGAGTGAACTGAAAGTATTTATATTGACAAGCTAGTTCTTGCAAACCACATAAGGGGCTACATATCCGTGATCAAGCCAATCACTGCCCCAGTTGGATATTTCTTTCAGTGATTTATTTTTTGTCAGAAGTTGGTTCTCCACTACAGGTTGAAACTTGTCCTGCTCGAGAAAACTGTGACGGCCTTAAAACACTGTATTTCATCAGGGCCCCCAAGGTAATTGACTATCTTGTAATGCTAGGCATCCTGTGTTATTGTTTATGGATCATAAATGCAAGCATGGACTTGTTCTCTCATTTACATAATGTGTTCTCTTATTTACATATTTACATATGGGGTTATGAATATTCATGTTCAGTCATGCATATGTACAATGATCATTGCAATCCATGGCTGAATAGAATTTGATCCTTGAAGCACTGTCAATAGAAAGAAATTGAATTGAATCAATAATCTGTTATTGACATAAGTCGTATTTACCTTCAACCTCGCATCCAGTCAAAATATCTTGTTGAAGAGTGAGTGTGTGTATACTTGTATTGACCGTCAAATGCAGTTTTTTGCCGCATAACCGCTGAGACACACGGAACCATGGAGCTCCACGTTTTCCCAAACCTAGCTAGAATGATGCGAATATGCCCTCTATGGCCCGTACAGGGTAAGGGTAGGGATACTCTGGTTTATCCACATTTTCTTATTTGGGGACGTGTGTGTGTGTGTGTGTGTGTGTGTGTGTGTGTGTGTGTGTGTGTGTGTGTGTGTGTGTGTGTGTGTGTGTGTGTGTGTGTGTGTGTGTGTGTGTGTGTGTGTGTGTGTCTGTCTGTCTGTGTGTCTGTGTCTGTGTCTGTGTGTGTGTGTGTGTGTGTGTATGTGCTTTTACAAACAGGCATATGTGGAGAATCAAAAATCTCCCCAGTTCATGTGTATGTGGATCTCTTACTAAAAGTCAGCAGAAACTAGCTATACTGGAAATACATTTTCAAATTAACTAATTTTTCAGGTTAAACAATAAACTTAGCAAAATCTCAAAAACAAGAATAGAGCTATAAACTGAAATCTCCCCAGGTACATTCCTAAAAATCAACCTCCCTGATTGATGGCGAAAACAAGTATGTGTGTGTGTGGGGGTTCACTTGCAGTGACTGGCAAATGATAAGAGAATATTCGTCAAATTCAAATTTTCATAATTTTTTAGTGAAGGTAGATAATATTGGACAGCTATTTTCAATGGATAAAAAATATATTCTCCACTGCAACTTGTGCGATATTATAGTATATACATGTAGTATTTCCTTGGGTCCTATTTAAAGCTATCTAATGAAAAATAACTCTCAAGAAAAATTGATCAAAGAAAAATTAGCACTTACTGCAAAAAATACAACAGTTTTATGTTATATGTTGCATACTTGTGTTAAGAACGTTAGGGGTAAAAGCAGCATACATTTCACTGTTAACAGATCACTTGGCACATTGCAAGGGGGGGGGGGGGTCTAAGGGTGAAAGATATCCCTCATGTAAAATAATACAGTCTGTTTGATATGTTCCGGTCAAAGAGAACCAACTGTTCTATAATCTGGGTAGTCTGTTCCTGTTGAATATTGTAAAAGTATCAACAAATTTGTAACAAGAGCTCACGGCAGACACAACATATTTGTCAGCTTTGACCCTCTCTTGAAGAAGACTTTGAGACAGCAGTACATGTATTTCAATATCCAAATATACACTCTCATCACCTTACATGTTTTACTTCTTTATCCACCCCCCCCACCCACCATACCGCATATGGATCACAGTCTAGCCATCGTATTTCAGCTATGTAAAAAAACAAGTACCGGTATACAATCAGAACACAGAAACACAGAAAATATCATTCAAAACCATGTACATGTACACACAATAATACGTATTCAATCATACTGCACACAAACTCTAACATTGTTTTCAAAACAGTACAAACCTTGTATAACTAGTTCTCACCCACTTGGACCATCATTTAAGGGAGAATTTTCTACGTACATTAATTTGGGTTCAGTAGATCCAGAATGTCTCTCAGAAATCCAACAGTTAAAAATCAAGCAAATTTGATTATGCTATTGAAACAAAAGCAATTTTGTCCACAAATTTGAAGAAATCTGTATGTATTCCACTTGTCATACAACTTTCCATTTACAGGCGACTCCCGTTATAACAAAGTCCTCAGGACCAGCAGTTTTTGAAATGTCATTATAACCAAACAGTTAAAGCATATAAAGACACATAGATAAGTTTTGGACCTGAATTTTTACTTCGTTGTAACAGGAATTTCGTTATACACACGTAACCGTGTTCGTTATAACGGGAGTGCAGTGTACTTTGTACATAAATTTTCACAAGGATTTTTTTTCATGAAAATTAAGTTTACTTCCTTTGTTTCTCAGGTATGTGAGGGCAATGATAAATCTGTACGCCTTCTACATGTATATGATGCAAAATCAGCTGCTTTGTTGCTAGAATATGAAAATTCTTTGAAGTGTATATTCAAAATCACTGTGAAGAGTTGCTTGGGTGTGACATCACAGAAGGCAAAGTAGAGATTTATTCACTTTTTCAGAAATATTATTTCTATCTGTCAGTATTCTACTTTGAATAATATACACCTAGTACAACTGAATTCTATTAATTTACAGTACATTTAATGTTTACTTTTACTTTTTATATTTGATGATTAAGAATAGTGAAGTGCAATATATTTATAAAATTAATTATGCTTATTTTGTCGCATTGAAATGATTTATCATCAAACTGTTATTAACTTTACGTCAACATTGAATCATAATACCATTCTTTGTCAAGGTACTCAAACAAGTCATTATTGAAAACATATTAAAAAATTTGTTCTTAACATACATATTATCAGTATAGATTTTTAAACCTCATTTCTTACTTGTAAATTATTATACATGCATGTCAATATCTATTGTTTGTTTTAATTGTAAGTTTTACACAATTCAGCCTTTGGCTGCGATGTTTTACTGCTTTTAATATTCAATAATCCATTTTTATCTATCTATCTATCTATCTATCTATCTATCTATCTATCTATCTATCTATCTCTCTCTCTTCAATGAATAACCAAATTTGCTCAAACTTTCTATGTTGGATTTCCGAAAATATTCTTGATTCACTAGGGCGTGTTACTCTCATATGTACAACCACAACCATACCAACACCAGGTAACAACTGAACACACTTGAATATGTAAATATACAAAATGTTTATTACTTTTTATACACGATTTGTACAAAAACTGTCATCTTACACATGTATTGAACTTGCTAACAAGCCCATTTTTTTCTGCTGGTATATATTTGGAGGCATGACTGAGTATTTTTTTGTTTCTGTATATTCTACATGCATTTTCATCTTCTTACAGTAATTAAAGCTCTTGCTATCAATACTATCACCTAACTAGGTCAAGTGCATTATATGCAGTTGGTTTGGATTACATTCCAAATAGTTTGTAAAAAAAAAAAAATGATGGCAGGTACAGAGACAGAGAGGGAGAGAGCGAGAAGGGAAACATTTTACACAAAATATGTACTCAGTGGACTCTCATTATAAAGAACTCCTTGGGACCTGGACAATTACTTTGTTATATCAAAAGTCTGTTATATCAGGGTTACAAAAACAATAAAAGACAATTTCAACTTTTGGACTGGAAAATTTTTTTGTTATGAGAGTTTGTTATATCAGTGTTCTTTATAGCAAGAGTCCACTGTATATGCAGATGTGAAAATATACTGCATACATCATATATTTTGCATCCTAGATATATTTTTGCTATTTTGCTTCAAGACGGAGAATTTGCGAGTTAATTGCATTTTCATTTACTTTGTACAGGTATACCAGGAAGATAAAATTTGTGCCGTTGTTTGGTTGGGAAATTCACGAAAATAAAACCACGTTGAAATATCCAGTATGTACGGTATATTCTCTGTGGAAGCTGCAATTGATCATTCATGCAAATTTCAGACGAAATAAAAAACTAGAGTGTGAAAATTTTGTGATATTTGCTATGGATTCTACAATGTATTCTATTTGTATGACAAGCTTGTCATCAATGCTCCTGGGAAAGTGAATGTAATCTAGAATTTTCTTGTACAGACCTCATAAACTGATATACAGTAGTATGAAAACAGCAAGAAATATTCCAAACTGTACGTGACCAGTGTACCAAACTTTTTAATGGATAAATACAGCACATTGTGAAGAACCAGTACAGAAAATCATTCTTAGTGTGGCAACCAGTAAATTAAACATAAATAACTATCTATTCTATTTTATTTGTCAACCTTCCCCATACACAGATGGAATGACTCTACACTGGCACAAAATGGTACGATCTTCCGGCTGCATTATAGCCGTCAGTCTTCTTCCCTAGAATACATAAATGACGACCTGGTAGCCAAATGGAGTGATCTTTTGAGCTATCAAATGGGCTTATGAATATTCAAATTTGATGGCTTGAACTCATGCTCATCTTTTTTTAAATGTTTCAATGAAATAATGAGCTCCATATTTGAACTTCAGATGGCAACACCTGAAGAAACTTTTGAAAAAAAATACAATGAATATGTAACTAATCTGGTCTTGTGTTACTACAATCTCGGTTATCACATCCCAAGTTAAATGCCACTACTGTTTGAAAGTAACCAAGAAAAAACATTTAAGGTATTTTTCTTTTTTAAATGTTACATTTTGAAACACACAACTCTAAATTCTGGTGCTTATTATTATTTTTTTATTCACTGACAGGACAGTTGAATAACATCAATAGTTTTGAGAATGGATGATAAGAATGAGTAGATGTCAGAAAATGCATCTCAAGTCTGTCTGAAACAGACATGTTGTAATTGTAATTAAAGGTGTATCAGTACGATTATCCGACCGGGCACCAACCTTCAAAAGTAAACCAAGTTATGAATCTGTCATTCCAGTTATTGCAAAGTCTGTGTACAAAGTTCATAAGTTCACCTCACTCAGCTCTCAAGTGCAGTTGGTATATTATGGAAGGTCATTAGGACTTACTGGGGGGAGAAAGTTTGACCTCTATCCAGTATTTGGAAAGCAAAGTATGCAATAGGTCAGTCTGGGGGCAATGTTTAATGGTGAGTCTCATCAAATTAGAGAGGAAGGAACATACATCTTTTTAAGATTTTTTTTACCTTGTGAACTCCAGTACATAAAGTAGTATGGCAAGTACATACTCACAGGATTGTAACTCTTCATTTGTCAGTGGTGATTAGCTGAACATCAACAGTGAATACAGATATTATGCTAGGCAATTTGTTTGTTTAGGTTATTTAAAAAAGTTTGGATATTGAAGTCTGGTTTCCGGAGAGTAAAATAACCTTAAAGATACAACACTAATTGTAATGACTGTGTTGTATGAACACTGAAACTTTACACATCATCGCTGGGGTAATTAAAACCTTGTAACTCAATTTTTTGATGAAAATGAGTTTTAATTGTAATCTTGTCTCCAGGAAGCCAGATTTGTTTATTCTGTCCAACATTCATAATTCAATCTCAATAGATAGAGCCACTATCACAAGTTTAAGGGCATTAATATGATTGGGCCAAATAAAAAATGCCTCTAGGACCAAACTGATTGAAAGATACACGATATATTCATAACCTGGGGCCGGTTGCACGAACGCCTGACAATCTCATCTCGCCGACAACTCGCAGTGCTAAAGTCATAATGCGTTTCAACGAAACCTACACGTAACTCTAATGACAGAGTCCAGTGCAAAAGTTATGACAGCGTCCGGAGCCGTCAATTAATAGACGCCATCATACGCGTTACACTATGCACATGCCATTCAAGAATCCACAAATTTCAATACTAATAAGGACAAATTAGTAATTTTACAGATAATAAAGACCCTTCAAAATCAATGCTATTAAAATATCTTAAATGAATAATACTCTTGATTTGCATTTATACCTAAAACATGTCTTGAAGATATCAGAGATAAGTTTCTTAAAGCTGTATGACATAATTGTTATTAGACAAGTGAGTTAGAAAGCATTGTTATAAGCGTTGTATTGAATAATAAAATGTTGTGTTATTACACTATAAATAACATTTACAATACTCTATTACTAAGATAGAAATTAATATGAAGAACAAAAAGAAACACACTAAATACAATATAGAGATAAAAAAGACCAAATAAAAAACGTGCGCAGTGAATGAAGCTGCAAAATTAATTACATGCCAGTTACGGTATCCTTCGAGGGTCATTATTTTATTGATCATGTGCTATCTAGTTAACGATAAAATTATTACTTAAGAGTTATTAAGCGTGTATTGTTTGTAATTATGTGATGATTTATGTTGATAAAAATCTGTTCCTATTAATTTCAATCAAATATTTGTCCGTAATTTCAGTTAACGCTGGAATAGCATGTCACAAATGTCGCAAGTTATCATACCATTTATGACAAAGACTATTTTACTATCGATTCCGCTTGGAGTTGGAGATGTCATGGTTTCGTGAAACGCAAATAGTTGTCCGTCATATCTCCAGACATCAGTGACAACTATAGCGCTGGAGTTATGACGGTTTCGTGCAACCGGCCCCAGGAGTGTATCTCCTGGCTGGAAGGATTTGTCTTGAATTTGTTTACTTAGGGAGAATCAAGCATGAACATACCAGTACTGAATTACCAGATAAATATTAATCTCATAGAAAGATACACAACAAATTTGCCCGTCACAAGGCATACTCTTGGTAATTCTTTTAAAATGGGTCAACATTTGACCACAAAATTTTCACAGCAGAATCCTTGCATAGTTAACTTGATTCCAGATTAGCTATTTCATTAATTTGACACAGCAGTCTCATTTTGAGTTCTCCTGTACATTTAACATTTTTGAGATACAAGGTTTAACTACCTAGTAACAACATATTGATGATGTTTCTTACAACATTCTGATGATATTCATTGCAGCCAGGAATCTTGACTTTTGTAATGCTGCATCCACATTAATTTCAAGGATATCCACATTTTATACACTCGCCAATAATTTTCTTTTATGTTTTAACTCACAGTGGCCTGTATTCAAAAAGGAAGTTAATCTTAGACGTCAGGTTTAGTACATCAACACTAAAAGTTGTTTGGGTCAAAAGTGATTGAATAAAAATTTGAGTGGAAACAACAGTAAATTGAAAACATTATTACCTTTTCTACGCATAAAGTAATGGCAAATGAAAGGAATTAACAACTCCTAATTAGGCTCATATTCTAAAGTCAAGTTTGACTAACTCCAGACTAACATTGAAACCCGAGTTTAGTTAAACTTAATTTAGACCCAACCTTGAATCTACGTCAGGTTCAACTTCATTTCGCTTTCTGATAGTCTGGTTAAATTGACTAAGTCAAGTTTTGCTATCATTTGTGATTGATTACAGCTATACACATATTAAATGTTTCTTCATTTTTTTTTATTAACAAATGAAAAAAAGGGTCTTTTCTGAATATTTTCTATTTAATTTACCC
>JZLH01S0625497.1:12503-23909 GCA_001188425.1 Eucidaris tribuloides | reverse complement strand
GAATTGCTTGAGAAAGTTTCTATTAGATAATGCCATTGTAGCATGAAATGTCCCTTTAATTGATTAGAAATATTTTCGTTTTCACAGAGTTACCGGTATTGCAGTATTTGGTAAATGATGTGCGGCTACAGAACCCACAACGTGCAATGCATTATTGCCTTCATGTCGGCAAATGAGAAACTGAATTAGCACCAGATAAGTCGCTGTAAGCTGCATGGACAGTTGCCATTTTTCAAGCGAGTTCAACCAGACTTGAAGGTAAATGACATGATTTGGGGTATTCCTCAACTTGGGGTAAAACTATTCTAGAATCAAGTTAAAGATGCTATATAACACCGTGGAAGACCCGTTTAAAAAAATTGTTGAACTTTGCTATCTGACAGTGTTTGAATGGACAAATAAACAGCCTAGAAGACAAAAGTTCGAACAGTTATGCTGTCACTAGTACAATATGTGCAGATACAAATTGGCACATTAATTATTCTGAGCCGATAGGAAATTCTGCAACACAGCAGTCTATGGGGGAATGGTCTCTCAATGATTTTCACTGTTTCAAAGCACTTAATGATCGTTTTAAACTGCAATTTTTTTCAGGGCTTCATTTTTAGACAGTATCAAAGACACTGGTAGCATGGGGAATCATGTAGCTCAGATTTTTTAAACTGGAAACATTGTTATACAATGCCTTTAACCATGCAAGGTTTCTAATGCGATCAAAAAATGACTCATTTTAGAAGAACTAGCATCATTATGCCTTGTGGTAGACAAATTTGTTGTGTAGCTTTCTATGGGATTAATTTCACTTGGGGATCGGGAAGAATTCAGAACTGGTATGATTATACTTGATTCTCCTTAAGTTAACAAATTCAAGACAAATTCTTCCAGCCAGGAGATACACTCCAGCTGGTGTATAGACTGGTATATCTTTCAACCAGTTTGGTTCTAGACTAGGCATTTTTATTTCTCCCAATCATATAAATGCCCTTTAAGATCAGACTTTGGATATTCAAACTTGAGTGAGACTTAAGTTTAAAGTTAAACAAGTCTACAGGATCCAGGCCTAAATGCTTGGGGGAAAAATAGAACTATGAATGAAACTGCCTTTCATATTTTGATTTTGAACCCATGTCTCAGTTTAACCGCAGAATTCCCAGCATTTCATGGAAACATAATTCTCTGATTTTTCTTAACGGAAGTTAAAAATTCCAAACTCATCATTTCACTTATTTCTAGCTTGACATACTTCTTACTCGCCTGGTGTCCACAGAATGGACAACAGGCAAGAAAGTCGACCACTAAACAAAATACGCTTATATTTTTCCTGATTTCCAGGATGGCTGGGTACTCTGAGCATCTTTTGTGCATACAGACCATTATGTAAGAGTTCACTAACTACTGCATTCATTCTGGATATTTTCATGCTGAGACACCCACTAGCATTGGACAAAAACATGCTCGAACATCGCGTCAGTAGAGAGAGGTGGATGAAGGCACATTTTGGATCCAGGTCAAAGGTCATGGTGAACTACGAAACTTGATTTCCTTTACGTTTCAGCCGTCACCATTTCCCTGGCCACTTGAAATGCAGCGACCACAGACCCCAGCTGTAACTTCTCACTTGTTCCTGCCGCTAAACGATATCTGAAAAGAAAAGAAGAAAGCGGATCAAACATATCATAAACATTAAAGGCACAAAGTCTCTTTTGTATGTCTAAAAATAACCAATGCGTAAAAAAAACTGGTATACAGAAGAAAATACCATCTGAGAACACATAGCAAAATATAGGAAGACAGAAATGCATTTCAAGTGGAATTATAGCAACTGTTATACTTTGATTTCAATTATTGTCTTGTAGAGATAAAAATTCTTAGCATAGAACACACACTTATCTGGCAGTTAGATTTGGGTGCATTTTTCAAATTCAGATTTCAGATTTCACAGGCATGTCCTTCATAAATGTACTGGGGGAGGGGTGCAAGTGAGATTTCCTGCCTTTGAATTTTGGCAAGATAAATAGTTTTGTTGAAAAAACTATGATGTAGGTGAGAAGTTTGTAACAAAGTACACCTATCAACAAGAAACTACACACGACTTACAATAATATGGCGACTTAAATAACTGTGATAAAGAAATATTCTGATGAGATGAAATGCTATCTAAAGGCACAGATATTCTCTAAAATGAATCTGCAATCAGAAATTTCAGGGCATGAGATAAATGGCATCTTGCTTTCATATGTATGTTTTTTGAAACTCTTCTTCTTCACTTTACACAGTACAGCATTTCAGAGAAATTAACGAAACTTAATAAAAAATATGTAAGCAAACAAGTGAATAGTCAGCATAAAACAGATTTATGGTAAACAAGTCATGCCCTTAAAGTCTTAAAGAAATAAATTTATCTTTAAAATTGCACAATTTTAATGAATGGACAGATGACCATAGATGCTTTCTGTTCTTGAAGGATTAAAGGCAGGGAAATAGCTGAGAGGAGGGAGAGGGGAATATGCTCTCACGATATATCCTAGACCGAAGTTGAAACACTAGTAGCACTTCACAAAATGCCTCTTGACCCAACAATGTTCCTTTCTACTGTTCCCCCCCCCAAAAAAAAGAAAAGAAACAAAACAAAACACAAACAAATAAATAAATAAAGAAGAAATAAATAAATAAATGAATAAATAAAAATAAATAAATAAATAAATAAAAAAATATAAAAAAATGTTAAGATAAATAAATAACTAGAAATTTGGTGTGTCCATAGGACACGGATGTCCCCGCTTAATGCAATCAGTAAGCATTTCTTATTGAGTAATCATGTGGAGAGCAATCTGCATGAGCTGTGACCTTTGACCTTTGACCTGCAGACTCCGAATTGGAACTCGACCTGTATTTTAGTATGATCTACCTACACATCAAAAATTTTTAAATCCGTCAAATATTTTTCAAGTTATCGTGCGGAAACCAATTCGCATATATAATGAGCTGTGACCTTTGACCTGCGGACTCCGAATTCGAACTTGACCTGTATTTTAGTATGATCTACCTACACACCAAAATTTTTAAATCTGTCAAATATTTTTCAAGTTATTGTGCGGAAACCAATTCGCATATATAATGAGCTGTGACCTTTGACCTTTGACCTGCGGACTCCGAATTCGAACTTGACCTGTATTTTAGTATGATCTACCTACACATACAAAAATTTTTAAAACCTGTCAAATATTTTTCAAGTTATCGTGCGGAAACCAATTCGCATATATAATGAGCTGTGACCTTTGACCTTTGACCTGTGGACTCCGAATTCGAACTTGACCTGTATTTTAGTATGATCTACCTACACACCAAAAATGTTTAAAATCAATCACATATTTTTCAAGTTATCGTGCGGAAACCAATTCGCATATATAATGAGCTGTGACCTTTGACCTTTGACCTGCGGACTCTGAATTCGAACTTGACCTGTATTTTAGTATGATCTACCTACACACCAAAAATTCTTAAAATCCGTCGAATATTTTTCAAGTTATCGTGCGGAAACCAATTAGGGGGACGGACGGAAGGACGGAAGGACGGACAGACGGACGGACGGACAGGTGCAACGCTTAATGCCCCTCAAGACTTCGTCGGCGGGGGCATAAAAAATAAAAAATAAGCAAATAAAAATAAACAAATAAATAAATACAAAATTCCTCCTGTGTCCCCTTCTGTAAAAGAAATCCTGGATACACCTTTGCTAATAAATTCAGTTACTTACTCAACTTCTGCCAACTTGTCCAAGAGGTAGATCCTAACTGCTTGTGGGAATTCAACTGAAGAAAGAAATAGACAGAAAAACAAATTTTAAATTAACCTGTTCTCAATGAAATGTCATACACTTTCACTAGCTGACATATTACTTTGAAATTCCTGCAAATGCACGATCAAATAAAAATTTTCATTCATCTTTTAAAGGTATTGGCTAACATTTACCACAGTTCAAAAAATCTGAGCTACATGATTCCCCATGCTACCATTGTCTTTGATAAGGTCTAAAAATGACGCCCTGAAAAAATTGTAGTTCAAAATGATTATTTAGTGCTTTAAAAAGTGAAAATCGTAAGTTGATCGGATTCACCTGCCCATTTTCTCCCATAGACTTACTGTGTGTACACCTACACTATTTAAACTCGCCCCGAGTTTTAACCCGTTGCCTCCGAGTTTCTGAAAATCCCATAGACTTAACACAGGGCACATCCGGTTCCCGTAGCCAACGGGTTAATTGTTTATTCATGCATAACTTGCTATTGGCAGTGTAACTTTCCAAACTTTTGTATTCTAGGGTGTTTATTTGTCCATATGAACACTACTATGTAGTTCAGATATCAAAATTTGACAATTTTTTAAATTGAAGCTCCACAATGTTAGCCTATCACTTTAATAAATGTGAAATATTGTATTTTCCAGCTAAAATGTAAGAAAAACAGATATCATATCCTTGTTTCCAAATAGGGAACCAAGACCGAATGAAGCTGTGATTATGTAACATTTTATGTATACTTTTCATTTTAATTTCATTCCAGCTGGTTTGTTTTGTAACAACTGTCATGTTTGGGTGGGGGAGTATTTTCCTTCATTTATGAGCTATTAGTCTTCTAACCTCAGGGGTTTTGATTAAACTAACTGGTATTTTGTAATCCCTTTGCAATTAAGAGGTGTTTCCAAAACTCCCATAGAGATTAAAGATTCCTTTTATCTGATTAGTTTATAATTTTGTGACCACATTTTTCAATAATCTGTCACTCAATGCCAGGCTTGCATTGTCTTTGTAATGCTGCATGCCTAGGGTACACTTTTTAAAACCCAACCATACATGTCCTCAAAAAACTTCCAAAGAATTTTTTTTTTCACCAGAAAATTAGATAAACATTAGTTTTATGTTGTCAACATTATCAAAACACACAACACAACATGGATGATGGACAAAACGTGATTGCATTAGCTCACTTGAGCCTTTGGTTCAGGTGAACTAAAAAAAATCTTGCAATTAAGCATCAACTAGCTCAGACAGAATGCCACTTATGATCAGGAATCTGGGTGATATTTTGATAATATCAAAATTATTCGATGTTGAGAAAATATTGAATACTCGATAATGATCTCGTGATTATTTCAAAATATTGCCGGAGGCACGATATGGCCCCAAATATCATCGATTTTGGGGACCTAGAAATGTCCATATCTATGAATACTCTGCACACGAGTGCTACTGCCTGAAATCATATAGGTAGATACAGGGAGGTGGGAATAAAAGAGAGACCTCTCTATGCTGTTCAGCTATTAAACTTGTAATGTACAACAAGGGCAGTAGTGCAATTAGTGCAATTATCAACAAATATAACAACTCTGTCAACAAACTGCCCACCAAAAATGCTATTTATAAAAAATCGGCATTATTAATCTCGCGATCCAGTTACAAGAGGGTCTGCAGAAAGCAAAATTGTTTTGACCACGTTTTGATAACAGCCCTACAGGGCACTGTCAATTTAATCTTATTCATCACATATCTGTTTTTCAACTTAGACGATATATCATGTTATCAACAATATTTTACCTATGATAATCAAATGAGGTTTAGATCAAATATTGCCAGCTCTAATCTGGGATTTCAGGACTTACTTCTGTGTACGTAAGTGTGGACTTCCAGCAGGATATCTTGTAGAGCTAGTCCCTTCACAGTCTTCAATTCAAAAATATCTGGAGGAGGTTGAGTTAAGGGATCTCAACTTCTACAAAAGCAATAAATGTAATTTTCCTCAGAAAAAGTAATAAGATAAATAAAGAAATTCATAGATAAGATGGTAACCACAACTTACAGTAAATACATTTATTCTAAAATGTTGTATTTGATTTAATCTGAATTTGACATGCAGGAAATTGAACATTGTGAAATAAGATGCAATGGATTTTGTAATGTCATATTGTGAAGGGTATCACACAATACTGCACTGTTTTAAACATTGCATGCCAAGGTAACAATAAAACAAGATATAAACAAACATCTAGTCTCACCCATAACCATAATGGCCATCAAAGAAATGAGGAGTCCAACTCCATAAGGTGGCAAAATGTGATCTTAAAGGTAAATGACATGATTGGGGGTAGTCCTCAACTTGGGCTGAAACTACTCTAGAATCAAGTAAACTATGCAAGGATTCTCCTGTGAAAATCTTGTAGTCAAACATTGACTCATTCTAAAATACACAATGTCAACATCACTCGTAGCACAGAAACCTGCTGTGTGGCTCTCTATGGGGCTTATTTTTATCATCCCCAGAAAAAAATAAGATACTCCTATGTTTATGCTTGATTCTCCTTAAGTATAACATATTAAATAACAAACTCGTGGAGATCCACTCCTGACTAGTAGTTATAGTGTAGTGTATTATTTCAATAATTTGGTGATTGAGGAATTTATCATGTGTATCCCAGTCATTCACTAACTTAAAGCATTGTATAACAATGTTTTCCAGTTTAAAATCTGAGCTAATGTTCCCCATGCTACCATGTATCTGATACGGTCTAAAAGTTGAAGCCCTGAAAAAATTGCAGTTTAAAACGATCATTAAGTGCTTTAAAAAGTGAAAATTATTGAGAGACAACTCCAGCTTTCCCCCATAGACTGCTGTGTTGCAGAATTTCCTATCGGCTGAGAATAATTAATGTGCCAATTTGTATCTAGACATATTGTATTAGTGACAGCATAACTGTCTGAACTTTTGTGTTCTAGGGTGTTTATTTGTCCATTCAAACACTATCAGATATGTCAGAAAGCAATGTTCGACAATTTTTAAACAGGTCTTCCACAGTGTTATATAACCATCTTTAAATGATAATGATGTTGATGATTTCTGACAAAAATGATTATCCTTGAATAGTTTAATATACTGGAATAGAAGAAAAAAATATTTCAGCATTTTAGCTGGTTATCCACTAAAGTAATGATGGAATTATGCATATGGAATCATCTTCTGTATGCTTCCAAATCCTCCCCCCCCCACCCCCCTGTATGGCTGGTGTGAATGTAGTCCAAAGGCTTCGACCTGTGTTTTGAGTTTTTTGATGTTTTTCAGGCATTTACCATACGATCTCTTGACAGACATTTTACACGTTCCTAGTATCTCCTCTCTACACAGTCCGAATGCTACGTAACCTCCGTAACACTGTACTTTTGGTCTGTGGAGTTACCAAAAAGTGGGAACCCCGAACGGGAGGGAATGTCCGATTTTACACCATCTGTCACACTATCAAGTGACAAGTTAGTTCCACTAGATCAAAGCAGACATGCATTTGATGACTAGACTCCTCATGTCCTTATTTCATCATCTTAATTTTAAAAAAATACAAAAACTCAGCGAAAAAGTGTTCCTTGGGACCTCTGCAGTTCCCGTCCGCGATGCGTTCGCTGATGACAAAGCTAGCTGAAGACACGCCACGGTGTACGTACAGTAGATCTAGTTTTGTCATCAGCGAATGCATCGCGGATGGGAACTGCCGAGGTTCTGAGGAACACTTTTCTGCAAGTTTTTCATATTTTTTTCAAATTACGACGATGAAATAAGGACATAGAAGGGTCTAGTCATCAAATGAAGGTCTGATTCAATCTAATGGGACTAATTTGATAGATGGTGTAAAATCTGACATTTTCTGTCCGTTCGGGCAGTCTACTTTTCACTCAGAAACTCTGCAGACCGAAAGTACCGTGTTACGAAGGTTATGTAGCATTCGGACTGTGTACAGAGGAGATACTAGGTACGTGTAAAATGTCTGTCAAGATCATACGGTAAATGCCTGAAAAACATCAAAAAATTCGAAACACAGGTCGAAGCCTTCGGACTAGTGTAAATGTAACTGTTCTAAAAAACCGGAGAGGCTATATTTTGTGAAATTCAAATTCCCAGTAATTTAAGATATTTATGGAAAACCTATACAAGGTATTTCAAACATCTGAAACAACCCCCTTCCCAAACAACCTCCTTCCCACACAAACCCAACATTACCCTGTCAGAAATAATTTAATCCAATCACTCAGTTTTAGACATTAAATCCCACATAATTTCTGCAAATGTGGATATCAATGAAATTTTGGAATGGGCAGATATGGAATTACATTGATTTTTAACCAGAAACAGAAACAAGGCCCAGTTATGGGGTATCACAAACAAACGTCATGAGGACAACACAGATGCCTCTGTCCATGTCAAATTTGGTGAGTGATAAAGGATACTGTTATAGGCTGTAGTAAAGTCATTATTTAGCATCCAGTCCACAATGTTCTCAATGTCCGATCGGAGTGGATGTCCAGTGCATATGTAGACGTTCTCTTCATTGACGACATCATGGGCCATAGCTGTGCTCTAGAGGGTTGGTGAAAAGAACAGATTAAAAAGAATGTGACAATTACTGTAGAATCAATGACCACTTATGTATCATTTGAGTTTACAAAACAGCATCAATGTCTGATGCAATGTCTTTGCAACACAGAAATGAACTGCATCAGAAATTTGCATCATTATACGACGGTACATTTCATACTTCCACTTTGAGTTCAAAAATTATTTCATCTGATTTAAAACAGTCTAACTATTGTGCTTTCAGGCCATGTCTGCACAAATTCAGATCATGAAAAAAAAAATGAGAGACAGCGTGAAAGCAAAATTCATATGGGGTATTGTGCATTTTTAAACAGGAGACTGTTATTGAAAAGATTGACGAACAATCCGATCCACATTTATGCCAGTTTGGTAAACGCCAATGATTAGTGTGTGCATACAAAACCACCACAATCTCTCAACCTAGTTATGGTTGCAACACCATTTCAAAGAGAGTTTGTTACTTTTTAATGTGTGCCTACAGGAACAGCTACTCTGTGCAACTTGAGCAGATGCCCAAAGTACGTCTCCGATCTAGGACATTTCTTCAAACTCAAAATGGTTCTTAACCCGTTGGAGACACTTTGATTTCATTATAACACGCATTTCCCATAGACCCCAACACGAATTAACCCGTACTTGTCTCCGAGGGGTTAAACAATTACACAAAAAATAAAAAAATCTTGATTTTTTTTTTAAACTGTAGTAAATTAGGAACTGAACCTTTCTTAAAGTATACAATTAAACATATGATATACTCTCAAATGGAATGTAAAACTCAAAATGGAAAATTTGACCAGGAATCAAAATTTATGTGTTTCAAAAATTCACATAAATTCAAAAATAAAGAATTAAAATCAAAGGTGGAGTGGATCCCAGGCATAAGCAATAAATGGTTACCCAAACTAAAAAGTCATTTTTTATCACCCGAATCCCGTCCTCGGTGGATATATCTATTTTTACATTAATTTCTCAAAAGTGGAATCGTTTCAAAACATGTGATTCTTAGGGCATTTATAGGTCTACAACTACATCTAATCTAAAAATCCATCTACCAAGGTATTTGTCAACACTCACCAAAACTATACTTTTCCTCTGTATATTGCTTTTGGTTACTACCTGAAAGTCATTTTGGCAATGTTACTATAGAGGGTGGACCAGAAACCACAACACCTGCAATTGTTAATATCTTCATTATGAATTTTGATCCTAAGTCTACTTTTCAGAGACAACGTTTATTTCCAAATTTGCTTCTTTTCAACTCCATCGATCCTCGTAACACTAGAATATTCTTGTGTCACGGCATACCATAAAATAAGCTGCGCAGACAAAAAGCATGAATGCCCTCACTTTGATAAGACAGTGTGAGGTATGGTTCACATTGTGGTTTTATGCACAGTTTAGTATATGACAGGCGAGGAAATGAGAATATCTGTATTCCGAGGATCACTGGAGTTGAAAAAGTAGCAAATTTGGGAAACAACAGAAAAATGACTGTAGGATCCAAATGCCTCACTCAAAATCAATGATCATCATTCATGGTATCCCTTTGTTGAAAAAAAGAATGTTCTAAGTTCTAACAAACAAAACAAAAACCAATGACATTTTGCCGATCATGTTGAAGAAATTTACGATTGTAGGTGTTGCATTCTTTCTGAAGAACCCTGTATATGAACTCTGCAGTCATCATAAAACAACTTCTCACCTGGAGAATGTTCAGAACTCGTCGCATATCTCCTTTGGCTAATGTGATCAGCGCCCTCTTGCCATCTTCTGTGATATTCACACTAATATCAGGATAAAGAGAATGAGAATAAATTCTAGATACAAAATAAAGAACCTACGGGAGAAATTATAAACATTTTAAATTAATTTCAGGTATGGCTTGTGAAACTCATGCCACACATAAAAAAAAAATATTCACATATGTCGCCTTATATTCTTATTGGTTGAACCTTAAAGTTTAGTGACATTGATTGGGAACACTTGAAAATGCCTCAAGAACCAAATCAGTTGAAATATTATACCAACTGTACTCCAGCTAGAAGGATTTGCCTCTAATTTGTTTACTTAAGGAGAATCAAGCATAAACATACTAGTATTTTAATTGGATCTGGGCCAGATAAAAATAAGATCCACAGGGAGCCACACAATCCCACAAGGGATATTGACATAAGTTATTCTAGAATAAGTCAACGTTTGACTACAAGATTTTCAGAGAAGAATCCTTGCATAGTTTACTTGATTCTAGAGTAGTTTCAGCCCAAGTTGAGGACTACCCCCAATCATGTCATTTACCTTTAATACTTTTTATTTCAGGTTGCTTTGGTTAATTTCACAAAAGTTAGCCATAGTATAAATTCAGTCACAAAGAACAAGAGTAATAATCATAATGGGTTGCAATGTGATTCTAGAAGGTCGCATATTAATTGATGATTGACCTCTGACCTTGATATAACAATGGAATACATTCCTGTTGTTACCACATTTCCTAATGAACTAGATAAGTTGTAAAATGACAGTCATATGACATTCCCTTGAAGTGTGATCTTTCTCCATTACATTCTACTGATAAAATGTTCAATTACAATATTTGGTTGAACCATATTTGGTGATCCGCGTAAACGCGGATCACCATAGATATTGTCAAAATCTGTCTTATTATTTTTTATTTGTGTTTCTTTCTCCTCATTTCTTGTTACCACGATATCTCATTAACGCCATCATCAATCATCTTGTAACTTAACATAATTATGTCACGTGTCAACACCTCAACACACAATTTTTGTCAGTGTGGTCACTTGCCCGTGACGTCATCTATGACGTCATTAGTAAAAAAGATAGAGTTAACCTATATTTGCAATATCTCGAGCCGGTGGTCGAATAAAACAACCAAACTTGGTAAGGGTCAAGTTCAGGTCATGGGTCATCTTTTGGTCTAAACCACGTGCGCGCGCGCGTCTTCACGAGTGTAAGGGCGCGTCAAAAAATTAAA
>JZLH01S0625487.1:15831-27715 GCA_001188425.1 Eucidaris tribuloides | reverse complement strand
TTCTTTCAACGTTTCAAGTCTTTTAATATATTTGAGTTGAATAATTTTAACATCGCCGTGTTTATGTTTTTATGTGACCAAGGTTTGATTCCCGCTAGTCTTTCAAATAAGTTTTATCTAAATGCTGAAATACACGGTTACAGTACCAGACAATCTTCCCATTTTCATATGCCATTAATTCGAACCACTGTGTCTAAAAATACAATTTTTTTATAAAGGACCTTTGGTCTGGAATGCCTTACCCTCTCATATTAAAATGAGTCCAAATCTAAATACATTTAAAAGGAGATACAAGCAGTTATATTTGAATTAAGCACTGTATTTTTTTTATGATAAAATCAATATTTGTAGCAGACTTTTCATATTTATTACGTAAATGTTATTATTATTTAGTTTTGCATGTACATGTAACAAACGACGGTTCATAGGAATCAGCGCCAAATAAGACGTAACTGTTCTTTCTTGCTAATTCCTTATTCTCATGTATTTTGTATGTATAATTTGCATGTGTAATTTTTATTGTTGTCTTTCATTGTGGTAATGTTTCATGTTTGTTCTAAGTGTCTTTTTTTATATGATGAATGAAATAAATGAAATTGAATTGAATTGAATTGAATAACAAATACACACCGGCACAAGAGGGCGCTATAACATGAATGTAAGAACAGCCCAAGTCCTGGACCTTGGGCTGTTTTACATTCATACTAGATTTCACTCTCTTATTTTAGGCACTTCCGGGGGGAATTAGGGTTTATCCTTTATACACAAGATGGGCCCATGTATAAGCAACAATTACCCATGTTTAACTCAATAGGACATATAGGACATCCTTGTATTAAAAGCAATGAAAACCCTACTTTCCCATGATGAATTATATTAAATTTAACGAAGATTGAATTTGAATTGAATTGAATTGAATTGAATTGAATTGAATTGAATTGAATTTGAATTGAATTGAATTTGAATTTTATTAACAACATAACACAAAGTTACAAATGTACATTCAAAGGGTAACATATAGTCGTATAAATATCCATACATGAGTTAGAAAGACAAAGAAAATATCCATAGTATATCATATTATAATTATGTCATATAAAACTTGTAAATTGACCATACCTAATCAATATGGAAACTATGATTGGATTCCTAAACTAGCTACAATTGATGCTTTCATAGAAATCCAATAGTGAAATAACGATTTAAAGAAAGATATTTTTAAACTTAAACTGTTGTTAAAGGGAAAACCAAAAGTTAGCACGTGTACTAGTCGAGATTGGTTCCCCGAATTTCTAGAACTATACGCAAAGTCAAATTTGAGTAAACATGACTTGTATTCACATCCCACAATTAAGCAGGAACACTTATTTTGACTTAATAACAAATTATTCAATCTATATGATTCATCGATGTTTAAGAGTCTAGTTCTTAGGTTTTTGCGCAATCATGATCGTGTTTTTTCTTCTCTTATATGTATGGGCAAGCTATTCCACAGCTTTGCTCCAATGAAAGAAATTTGAAAAGTCCCATGTGTGGTATTACATTTAGGTAATCGAGGCATTAAATGCTCTCTCCCTTTTGTTATATGGATGTGATTTATCAGATCAAAGTAATCCATTAACAAATGTGGTAAATGTCCTTCGTACTGGTCATATACAAATGTTGATACTGAATGCTCGAACAGATTATGTACAGTTAATACCTGTAGACACATAAACAGTGCCTTTGAACTTGTTCTAAATGGAGGAAATGTTATCACACGCATGGCCATTTTCTGTGCAATAGTATGCAATTTAACCCGTTGGCTACGGGAACCGGATGTGCCCTGTGTTAACTCTATGGGATTTTCAGAATCTCGTAGGCAACGGGTTAAATGACTTTTATAGCAACTTCCCTAAACTTCAATACCATTATGGGTGGAGTAATGATTTATATAAGAGCATGAGGATATGCTCAGGAACATAGTGTCTCAACTTACACAGCAGTCCTATTTTCTTCCGAATACATTTATTAACGCTTTGAATTTGCTCCTTCCACATCAAGGCTTCATCAATTTGAATTCCTACAAAAGATGCTACACTGACTCTAACAATCTCTGTATCACTGAGTTTTAAGATACCTCTTACTTCACACAATTGCCTTTGTCCCTTAATGAGCATATAATTTGTTTTCTTTAAATTTATCGTCAACTTATTAACAAATATGTACAAATGTATGAAATATATTAGAATCATCAGCAAATAATCTAAATTGAAAATATTAAGTGGAAGCTGGTAAATCATTTATGTATAATAAAAACAAGGTGGGACCAAGGACAGAACCTTGAGGGACACCATTATGTTATTCTTCTCTTACTTGATATTATTTCCATATAGCATAACACCTGCGATCGATTTGAAAGGTAATTTTGAAACCATTGTAATACTATGCCTCGTATACCATAATAATTTAATTTTCCTATAAGGATATTCCATGATCAATAGTATCGAATGCTTTCTTAAAGTCTATAAAATACCAAGCGTTGGTTTACCTTTATCCATTGATTTCAAAGTGTATCTACATGGCTTATTAATGATAACTTCGTATTATATCGCTTGCGAAAGCCGTACTGATGTTCATATAACATTTTGTGAGATTCTAAAAAATTCATAAGACGATCATTAGCTAATTTCTCAAAGACTTTTGCAAGGACTGGAAGAACAGAAATAGGCCTGTAATTTCCAGAATCGGTCTTCCGTCCTTTTTTGTACAACGGAGTCACTTTTGCTGTTTTCAATGCATCTGGAAACTCTCCATTTTCTAACATATTTCTATATTTCCTATACTGATTTTCATATTCTTCATTAAAATTTGATGACCTATATCTTTTGTACAGATTATGCTTCTTTCTAATAGATTTAATAATACCTGGTGATATCCAAGGCTTTTGAGGCGTAAATTTTCTCTTTGAATTATTTATCGTCACATTCGGTGCATGTTTATCACACACTTTTACAAACATTTCATAAAAACTCTCATAAGCTACATTCACATTTTCATAACTAAATAAATCTGCCCAATTAAGTTTTGACAAATCTTCTTGAAATAAACATATATTGTATTTTTTTAAAAGATCGAGTAACCTTTCTCACAAAAGAACTCTTTCCTGCACTATTTTGACCTTTAAATATTACAAATATTGGAAAATGATCCGAAACATCAGTTTCAATAACACCTGAGTGAATGGCATAATTATGAACATGGTCAATGAGAGACGAAGTCAAATTTGTCATCCTAGTTGGTGATGAAATAATCTGTTGCATTCCTGTACACTCTATCGAATATTCTTGGCACACTTGTTTGTGAAAGATCAATATTGTAATCACCTATTAATATAGGTTTTCCCGGTCATTTTCACACGTTTGCATTCCATTTATTATCCAGATCATTCAATTTCAAGTGAAATAGAATGAACCGTGCTACAAATCATTCTTAACCTCCAAAACATAATCGGTTAAAGGAAACGTGTCTACATTAGTAACATTCCAAACTTCTGAAAGGGCAATGATATCAAATATATACCTTATAGAATGATCAAACAGTAAATGCAATTCATTAATGTTTTTATTGAATGGTCTAATATTCACATGAGTGATACTAAAATAATTTTCTAATACATTTTGTAATGTATCGTCAAAGTCACTTGGACTAGTATTGTATGAGCAAATATCAAATGCATAATTGTCATCATTATTAATATCTAACATTTTAAACATTTATGAAGTCGGCCTAACTGTAAAAATATGAGCATACATCTAGCATGGTACTCAAGTAAGTGGAGTTTGAAATTCTTATACTCGATATCATCGAGGCCCACTGAAAACAAATCGTCAGGGGTTGCGATTGTTTTGAAAGTTTCGTCAGTCATTTTGCAGACAATCCTCCCAGATTTGGTGGACATCTTTCACTTGTGCTGACTTCTTTGCGGTGCATGAGGACTCCATACTGCAGCGGTGTCAAATCCCCGTTAATGAAGACCCCTTTGTACTCCTCCTTGAAATCGCCTCTGGTATAGCTTGTCCCGCTTCCGCTGGGCAACGAATAATCGCACGATGGTGTCGCGTTTTCTCCCAGTAGTCTTCTTCCCCAGTCGTCGGCATACCGAGATATCGCTCTCAGTTAGCTGTACTCCTGTCCAGAGGCGTCGGCACGTTTCAGGAAAACAAAGCATTGGAGGAGCAGAGCAGTTTGCGTGAACAATACTCTGCCCCTCCAATGCTTTGTTTTCCTGAAACGTGCCGACGTCTCTGCTCCTGTCTGACCACCACGGCACACACGTTCGATGTACTTTCCTGCGTCTCCTCTATCTCCCCAGGCTCTTCAGCCAATCCACCAGGTTTCCCTGCCTTCCTGCTTGTTCAATTTCATCTTGGCGAAGTTGAAAGCGAAGGAGATGGGGGTTGATCACCTCCTTTACTGACCTCATGCACACCTGTTTCACGGCGTCGGCGATGGCGGGAATTGCTGCTTTGACTGCTGCTTCCACTGCTTGCTTGAAAATTTCCCCCATTTTGCCCCGTTCACCAAAATCTAAGTCCTCCATGTGATCCCCAATATGAAAATCGATCAAAATGCCCCTCTTTTCCTGAGGAGCTGCAGCTGCCATTCCTCCCACACCACTGTTGACCACAAACGGGCGCTTTGGGGTTGGTGGTTGTCCTTGGCTCTGAGATGGTCCAGGCAGAAACATTCCAGGCATACTCTTCTTTCCTTTCGCTCTTCCGCGTGTTGGATGAAAAGAGAGTGTAGTATAGAATTGTAACTGATAAAGATGAAGTCACACATTTATCTATGCAAAAAACACAAATTATTCCTGTCGATACGTGACCAGAATTGTCCGGAAGCTTCCTGAAGGTATAATCCACCAGCCGTACTAAACTTAACGCATAATTATATCACTAACAATAACAAATCAGCGCATTTTCCAAGAGCATGTGAGAAAAGACCGACACACGTTGACGCCAGACTCTTACCCTAGATAAAATTGCTATGTTGGTAGCGACAAAATCTGCGCCAAACGACTACAGATTAGCGTCAGTTCTGTTTTACATCGTCACATACATCATTAAACTTTCCACTGTGTAAACATTAATAAATGAATTTGAAAGTTTGTAACCAACTAAAAAAAAATCAACTTTTTTGATGCCGGCAAAATCCCGGTTGTTAAGGACGTTTAAAAACATCACCAATTCAAGCTTGAAAGTGTGAATTCATACTGAAACTTTAAATGCCAATTTCTCGATTAACTTTTTTGACGCGCATTCTTCAATTTGAACTTTCAGTCGCGTTTTTTGCCCCTTTCCTTTTGTGCTTATTTCAAGTGCTATACACCATTTTAAAGACAAGAAAATGGACATTTTGAAAAACAAAAACGTGTTTTAGGACTTTTGACATTTACCACCGGTGCGGCACACATGAAAGTGTAAATTGGGAAGATAACCCAGAGTTACTAAACACACACACACACACACACACACACACACACACACACACACACACACACACACATACGCACGCGCGCGCGCACAAACACACGTACCAAACACACACACACACAATCAATCAAAACAAACACCCACATACACACTGTTGGAGGCCGGTGTACCCGGGAGGTGTACCCGGGAGGTGTACCCGGGAGGTGTACCGGGAGGTGTAACCGGGAGGTGTAACCGGGAGGTGTACCCGGGAGGTGTACCCGGGAGGTGTACCCGGGAGGTGTATCCCAGAGGTGTACCCAGGAGGTGTAGTGGGAGGTGTACCCGGGAGGTGGACTATGAGGTGTATACCCGGGAGGTGCACTGCGAGGTGTACCGGGAGGTATACTCGGGAGGTGTACCCAGGAGGTGCACCCAGGAGGTGTACCCAGGAAGTGTACTATGAGGTGTCTACCCGGGAGGTGTACCCAAGAGGGGTACTTGGAGGTGTACCCGGGAGGTGAAACCGGGATGTGTACTGGGAGGTGTACCCAGGAGGTGTACTATGAGGTGTCTACCTGGGAGGTGTACCGAGAAGGTGTACTGGGAGGTGGACCCGAGAGGTGGACCCGAGAGGTGGACCTGGGAGGTGTACCCGGGAGGTGGACCTGAGAGGTGTACTGGGAGGTGTACCTGGAAGGTGTACCCGGGTGGTGTACCTGGGAGGTGTACCCAGGAGGTGTAACCAGGAGGTGTACTGGGAGGTGTACCGGGAGGTGTACCTGCATGGGAGGTGTGTCCGGGAGGTGTACCGGGAGGTGTACCTGGGAGGTACCCGAGAGGTGTAACGGGGAGGTGTACCGGGAGGTGTACCTGGCAGGTGTACCTCGCAGGTGTACCCGGGAGGTGTACCTGGCAGGTATACCCGGGAAGTGTACCTGGGAAAGGTGTACCCGGGAGGTGTACCCTGGAGGTGTACCGGGAGATGTACCGGGAGGTGTATACCCGGGAGGTGTACCGGGAGGTGTACCGGGAGGTGTATACCCGGGAGGTCTACCCGGGAGGTCTACCTGGAAGGTGTACCTGGGAGGTGTACCCGGGAAGTGTACTGGAGGTGGACCCAAGAGGTGTACCCGGGAGGTGTACTGGGAGGTGTACCTGGGAGGTGTACTGGGAGGTGTACTGGGAGGTGTACCCCGGAGGTTTACCCGGGAGGTTTAATGGGAGGTGTACCTGGGAGGTGTACCAGGGAGCGTACTTGGAAGTGTACCCGGGAGGTGTACTGGGAGGTGTACTGGGAGGTGTACCGGGAGGTGTACTGGGAGGTGTACTCGGGAGGTGTACCCAGGAGGTGTAGTGGGAGGTGTACCGGGAGGTGTACCACTAGGTGTATACCCGGTAGGTGTACCTGGAGGTGTACCCGACAGAATTCTTCGAGTACCGACGGGCGACAAATCAACAAGTGAACAAAAAATAAGATCCGACAACTTACCGACCAATGGGTGTGTTTCGCACCGCGTGAAACTAGATGCCTCAATTTTAACAAAATAATGTTTTAACCTATTCCATTTGATCAACAATTAAATGAACTGCCAAGTTTTTAAAAATCCCTATGTCTGGGTTAAGATAACCCCAACTTGAAACGTGGAACGTGAAACAGATGCTAATCAAGCTACCTGTATCATACCTATGTAACCTGGAACGGGGTCTAGTCTGCAGGCACAGACTTTATTTTGGGACTAAAATTCCACAGCGCCTTGAGCCAAGGCTAATCTTGTTGGTCAGGGCTTAATTGTGCCGGAGCAGCTATAACACATGGCCTATGGCAGTACTAGTCTGCAGCACAGATTGTTCAGACCCCGATTTGCATAGCACGACGGACAAGGGTTTGTTGCTGCAAACTAAACGGGTCAGATTTAACCTCAAACAGCTCATTTATGTTTTTGATCAAGGGTAGTAATGTACGTAAGAAGATGTTGGGTAAAAATGAAGTAAAAATCCAATTTTACACTGTTTTACGCGGTTTCAGACAGGGGCGGTGCCAGGGTAATATCTTTTAGGGAGGGCGAAATCCTGGGGCGATTTTGTGACAAGCCAAAAAAGACGGTCACCACTTTTTCCGGACAACTGATGTAGCCTATGTATGATGCAAATCGATGCTACAAGCCAAAAAAAAGTCATCAGATTTTTCAGGTCACTGATCTATGGTGCAAATTCTGTGGCGGAATCACGGGGGAGAAATTGTCAACAGATATTCCAACCCTCTCATTTTTTTTTTTTACTCTGAAAATCATAAGGGACGGATCCCTTTCCCCACAATCGTGGCGCCGCCTAGAATAACTGGTTGTATCATTGACAAGAATTGGCATTACTATCATAAACTTTGTTTTACCATTATATTTATGAAACTCTTTTAAATCTATCAATCTATTTTTTAAAATATTTTTACATTTGATCAGTGGAAACCTTCTTTTAAACGCTCATACTGTACAATTAGTTTATAACCTTAGTAACTTTATGCAAAGGGTTTAATTTCGAAACTTTATATTTGACAGTTGATTTACACCAGGTTCATATTATATTGACTATTTTCCATGCCTCATATTTTGAATTTCTGCAACTACTGAATATGTGTATCTTTTTCTTATTTTATATGTAATTTAGCCTATTGGCTACAAACAGTTGAATAAAATACCTTGAATTGAATTGAATTGAATTGAATTGAACAAAGTTTGCCAAATTTTCTGTTGTTCATTTTTGTGTGTATACAGATGGGAACGAAGACAATAAATTCCACCTGGTTTCCGCCAGTTATCTATGTACGTCGAGGATGTAAAACGGAAAGGCATCCGGATGACAATCTGGATGGTTGGATATTCAAAGAATGTGGTTATTCATTTTGTAATAACGTCCCCATCGATCCAGACCACGGTTTCCCGGCATTTACAGAGCGGTAAATACCGGTATTTCCCGGTAAAGACCGCCTTGCTATTTTGGACAAAAACGGGAAATACTGGGAAATAATATAAAAAGGGTATTTCTTGAAGGATAATAACTGAAAAATGTGAAGATTGTTGTACACTAAGTGTGATTCAACACAAAATACAACAAAAAACACTTAACTGATGGTAGGGAACCATAGACATATTCTGATTGGTGGGACAAATTTTCTACACGACCAAATCAATACTGAAAGTAGGAAAATTTAAACATCACCTGCTTTTATTTCAGAAACTTTTTTTCAATCATTTCAGTCTGCAAATGTAAGTGAATCGCTCCATAAATCCAGAACGCTTAAAATAGCATACCCCATAGACAGTTGTTGATTTTGCCCCTGTATATTTAACAAGATGAGGGCTGCACCCCACAAACAGGTCCATGTAACATTTGAATAATGTACAGTGTAGTACTGTATGTATGTACAGTATGTGAAATGCACTAAATTAAGTTATGACTGAAAATTGAAAAGAGGTTTCTAACAGTCTTGTCATCTGAAATTTATCAGTTCAAGGTGGATATGTGTAAGAAGAGCCCAAGTGAAGGGCATTAATGACCTTCTTAGATGACCTCGTACAACTTGAAGAATGCGCTACCAGGTATTGCCCACGTATTTCCCAGTATTTTCCAGGTATTCCCCAGTATTTCCCGGTATTTCCCAGTATTTCCCAATATTCCCCGGTATTTCCCAGTATTTCCCGCCTGGGTGGGAAAAACAGGTATTTCCCGGGAAATTGCCAACCCTGATCCAGTATATTAAGATCGCTGTTGTAGCAGTCCAATTCCACTTGGTATTTTTTCTTCACTTCACGCAATGTTTTGGGAATTTCGCACGTAAATATTGGGAACAAATGTTGGTCTTTGGTTTTCTTCGTGTGTGTGTGTGTGTGTGTGTGTGTGTGTGTGTGTGTGTGTGTGTGTGTGTTGTTGTTGTTGTGTGTTGTTGTTGTTATTGGGGGTACAGGTACGTGTGTTTGTTCATTTATTTTTCTCTCCTGATATTTGCAACTTCTTGAGAAATGAGGTTTTGTCACCCCAAAAAACGATAATGAAGTATATATCGCATTATTCATGTTATTAGTTCTTGTTGATTTAATCAAAGACCTAGCGAATATTCAAAAGTGTACTAAAAAGGGGAAAATGCGTGAAAATAGACACTGGTATTACAAACAAAAACAGAAGTTTTTTTTAGCATAACTTGATAACACTTTGGGGAGTAAAAAAACATATATTTAATGCATTTGTGATAGGGCAATAGACCTCCTAAATGCAAATTTATTAAAAGCAATAATCTGTTTGAAGTGAACCTACATGTGAAACGTTCAGGAACATAGTCACATCGTCTGTACGTATGTCGTTTAAAGATACTGGGTAAGAGTGTTTAATTGTGCAAAAAGTGCGTATGAGAAAGTGACTTGGGTATATTAAATGCAACATGGAGGTAATAACTTCAAAGCAATGGATTTTCCCCCGAATTTGTTGCATGGGTATGCCCCTTTTAAGACATATGCGCATGGTTGTTAGGCCTACTCTCTCGCATTACAACCCATTTTCGCATTTTGGACTCTAACATCACTAGCGTAGCCGGGGGGGGGGGGGCAGGGCAGTTGCCCCCCAATAATCCATTTTCCGAGTTTTGTCGGTACATTTCAAATTTTGTCGGTACATATAGACCATCATCTCATACCGACAAAATGTCTCAAGTACCGACAAAAATAAGCCAAGAATGGCACTTTATGAAGTGTGAAAACGCGAAGTTTTTTTCAAACTCGCTCGCTCTGCTCGCTCACATACGACCAAGATTTTGTTGACGGTGCTTTGCCGGTAATCTGTTATCATAACGTCATGTCGTCAGTAATAGAAGAGATAACCACGTCATCTTGTACTAACAAAATGTCCCAATAACCGACAAAATAATGCAAGAAATTGGATTTTTTTAATGTAAAAAAAATCAAACTCGCTCGCTATATACTTGGTCAACTTTGTTTTTTACCGACAAATTGTCAGTCATAATTTCATGCCATAAGTAAAAGAAGGGAACATTTATTGAATACTACAATGTAAGAATAAAACCACTGAGAAAAGAAATGCTTCTCAAACATATGACCTTTGTATAGATTTCAAAAGGAAAGGAACTTCATTAAGCCAGAAGTATCTATCTATCTATCTATCTATCTATATCTTCTATTATAGAACGCGCACAAAAACCTGACACATTTTTTGAGCGTTTCCTTTATTGATGAGGCTGTCTTTAATGACAAAACAATGAGTTTAATTACAGATGTGAAGTGTCTTATCGTCCCAGAGCGGTTAAGGAGGGGTGTGATGGCATATTATAACATTTACTGCGTGCATACTGTGCAATGGTGTCTTCAGCGTGCGCACTGATCTGAGCTCAGCCCAGTGAATGAAGTGGGCACCCCACATGCATAGTATGCATACTGTGTGTAGACTGGTATCATGCAGAACCCGATGTAACTCACTTCCCGGTGAGCTACCCGTCGAATTCCGACGTTGGTCTTTGCTATTCATAATGATTAACGGGTAAAACGAGCAGTTTATTAAGCAGAATCAAACGTGTGAGGTTTTCTATTGTCTTCAACGTGCAGCCAACGAGCCGCTTGGCTGCAACATTCTCAGCTCTGTGCTGAAAACCAATAGAAACAACCATGAAATATCGGAACTAAAGTAAATACCAGCCAGTTTTGACTTCAAGTCATCTTACACAACCATGTCATGACTTCGAGTCGGGTTCTGCATGGTACAAGTCCATACCCAGTATGCATGCAGGATGCCCACTTCATGGGCTGAGCTCAGATCAGTGCGTACGCTGCAGACACCCGATTGCACAGTATGCACGGAGTGGCTATTCTAATATGCAATCATGCCCTTAATTCCTTAATCGCTCAAAAGACACCTGTAATAAGAGTCATTATTTTGTTCATTAATGATAGTCTCACCAATACAGGAAATAGAAAATGAGAAAAAACAACAAACACTAGACGACAAACCAGTTGAACATTCATCAAACAAGCAAACATGGTAGAACAATCAATTGAAAGGCATTGTGTCTCCTAAAATCGTGGGAGCAAGCCATTGTCACCCGTATTACACTATCCGAGCTCAAAAAATCTAAGTTCATGAATATGACTCCAAGTCAACTTTCAGGAGTGCATTTCCATATAAAGCTGGCTAAGCTACTTACATTCTATAATAAGAATGCTTCGGCGTGTGTACATATATATATATATATATATAAGAATGCTTCGGCGTGATAACAAGTGAACAAAATACTTTAGTTTAATAAATAACGCCGTGAAATAAGAAACATAGTTTCTAAACGGGCATAGTCCTGAAAACTAACAGTCGGAGTTTTTTTTTCGATCTTTATCACACCATGGCCACTGATGAAGAGTGTGACCACTGACTGTTCG
>JZLH01S0625475.1:23150-34985 GCA_001188425.1 Eucidaris tribuloides | reverse complement strand
CACACACGACGACACACACACACACACACGACGACACACACACACACACACACACACACACACACACACACACACACACACACACACACACACACACACACACACACACACACACACACACACACACACACACACACACACACACCACCACCCCCCCCCACACACACATGCACACACATTCAGTCTGTAAAGATTACTCTTAAATTGCGTTTCTATGTAGTCTGTAATGAGTAACGAACTGCCGACATGTTCAAAATAAATTGATTTTAGTTGATTTCTGTGATGAGCCTTTTCCAATTTTCTCTATGATATACTTTAATTTCTCTATTTCATTCTTGAAATGAATTGCCTTCGATGGATAAACTGACCCACTAATTTAGATACTTCGTCTGATTGAAACATCTTTTGACAATGCGGGACAACGTGTCTCGTACAATAAACATTAAACCAAATGAGATTAGTATGTTTGTTGTTCTTCACTTTACAGTATAGTGTCTGTAACTCCTTACGAGCTGCACTTATTTGTCATCATCAATGATGATGACATGGAGAACCTATATTGCATGCGAACTTAAGGGAAGAAGGAGCCAGCAACTAACAGGCATAAGTTAATAGAAAAAAAAAATGACATTGTGAGTAGTGTGAGAATTATGGTACTTGGTGATAAAGACAGTCTAAATAAGGGGTACTGTGTGAGACTCACCCTCAGCAAGGCCCTACAAATTAGTTAATTTGTATTTATTTTACGTCTTTGCAAGTTTCATCATGTGATAAAACTTGCAGAAACAGCTATATGGGGGAGGAGCTTATCAATTCAAACAGTGCATACATTACCACGGCGCGACTAACACACGTCGGGTGGTTCGCATCGGTCACGCATGGTCAGCTCCAGACCAGTGCACGTGTGATCTGATTGGTTGGCAAGAACTCAATTTTTTTCTTAACTTATGCCTGTCAGTTGCTTGCTCCTTCTTCCTTTACTCACTATTCCCCGCAAGCATCCAGCCGCCCATACTGATGTTATATTGACATGTGACCATTACAACCGCGGCTTTACCCTTCTCTTTTCGAAGAATTTGTAACGTACCGAGATATTTCTGTCTATGCCACAATTACCCTCTTGCTTTAATTCATAACAAGATAATGACGATAAAGTTTTACATCAAATTGAGGACATGATCAACATGATTTTGACTCAAGGGCGGCGCCACAGGCGGACAGCGGAAAAGGCCGCCCCATAAAATTGTCTAAATTCAGAAAATCATGGGGTTTTCGCAGAGTAATTCATGTAAGTCTTTTTGACATTTTCGCCCCTAATTTTTTTTTTGACCTCCCCAAAACTTTACCTTGGCTCCAAGGGCCGCCGGAAAGGCGGGGTGGGGGGGGGGGGCAGAGGGGGGCAAACTTGCCCCCCCCAATAAATTTTTGGGGGGCAAACGAGTTTTTTGCCCCCCCCCACCCCATGTGCCCCCTGCAAGGTAAAAAAATCATAAATCAATTACAGTATTAAAAAGATGCCAAATGAGCAAGCAAGGGCAATTTTCTTGTAATAAAAATTGTCAATGTTCATAACTGAAAAAATGCTAAATTTTCGCGCCTGACGGGACACTGTACACATTCTAAGTAAATTTAGTGTATTATGGTTGCCTCTCGTCCCTTCGACGAGTTGTGCGCCCCGTGAAAACTATCGTTAGTAAACCTTTTTCATATGTTCCCGTTTCATCTAGGTTTTCTAGGCAATAATAGAATATGTGTTTCATTGCTCGAACAATGCGGTTTCTATGTTATTTAAGCTTTTAATGAATACATATTCAGACTTAACACGAATGGCAAAGTGGATGTGGCTCACACAATGCAAATGATATCTCTATTTGCTACGAGAGAATAATACATATTGGCCAATAAGCCGCCAAGCGCACATCCAACTTGTAGAGCAATACATGTATGTATATGTTTCACCGGAGAAATGAACATTTACGATGAGTAACATGGAGCTCTCGAATCTGGTCGTTCGCGCAGATAAATGTGTTTTCAAATAAATGTTCTAAAAGGATATTGCATCGACACGTAATGTGATTTCTGTTATTTAAATATGACGTCATACCAAAAATTAATTGATCAGACGTGAACAAATCTGTATCACATTGTGAAGGCCGCTCGCGTCGCTATGTGCCTCGTACTTAGTAAAATGAATAGGCTATAGTTATATGTTTAGAATTTTCCTGAAATTTTGTTTTTAAATGCTCCTACATACGCTCTATTTTTAGCGAAAAGTGCCCTATTTATAAAAATATACGCTTTAACATGTTTAAAATAATTGTTTAACCAATGCCTAGAATCCGTCCTATTTCTTATGTCTATTTTCAAAAATTTCTGCACGTGGGAGGGAGCTATCCCCCCTCGCAACATTCCTCCCCGTTCGGTTGATTCACTCTTTCGCAAGTATGTCTACCCAATCTTTTAGTGAAATATAATTATGTATTTACCATGCCTAGATAAAACGTCATTTGCTATGGTATTTTCAAAAAGTTCAATCGTGGGAGGGGTATCCCCTTAACAACCCAGGTCGCTTTCGTTTCCTTCGAAGTATGACTACCATTACAGTTTTTTCCCATACTCTACATCTTTTGAAAAAAAAATGACTACAATGATTATCCTAATAATTTTCAGAAGATATACCTTTAAAATATGTATTTATCATGCCTAGAATCGCGTCTTTTCTATGGTATTTTCAAAAAGTTCCTGCCGTGGGAGGGAAGTATCCCCTCCCACTCTCCTCCCCCGTTCGGTCGCTACGCTCCTCGCATGTTTCCGTCAAGCCCCTAGTAGAACCCCCTAAAATTTCTGCTCTACAACGCGCTGCCACACCCTCCCTGACTCGCTCGTTGGCTTCGCTCCTCGCCGAGGAACTCATACTGTCCATAAATGTGCCCTATCGAGATTTTCCCTCCAAAACTAAAAGTGTTCGGCGCGCTGTGTTGGCTCCACCTCTGTTTTTACCCAAACTATGGGAATTTCATACTTAGAAACTAAAGTCTAATCGGCGATACCATGACATGACACCTCCACTTAGGATTACCACTGTAAAAGCGCGGGGGGGGGGGATATGGACTGATCAGGGCAAGGAGAACTGTAGGCCTATGCGGCAACATGTGGTGATCGTGAGGAGCGAGTAACAACCCCTTACTTGCCTAGTAAGGTAAACGGAGTGTGCTGCTCTAATGGGTGACTTTTTTTGCAAAAAAATCCTTAAACATAGGTATGGTTTCTCGGGAAAAAAATCCTTAAACATGGGTCATGATTTTGAAATTTTTACGATTTACACTAGATATTTTCGCCTATTTTCATCGCTAAAAATGCACAAAATGCCATTTTTCTTAATAAAAACCTTAATAATAGGTACCGTTTTCCGCCTAAATGACCCTTTAAAAAGGGTTGGGTTTTTCGACTTCAGCGGCACACCCCCGTCGGGACCAAATCTGAGTACCCCCCCCCCGGGCTCCGGGGGGTAACAACGGATGGAGTCAGGGGAGGTGTCTAGTGGTGAATCCCTGGAAATTTGGACAGTAAGCAGACATTTTGAATCAAGACAAACGCCTGTAATACGTTTATAAGAGAATATCATGCCCCTTTATGATCTGACTAGTTCGCGTTGTGAGGATGTAAAATCAAACCTCTCACACAGAAATAAACATGATAGGCCTATACAATCTAAAACAGTTTCAAATTCAAAACAATACATATATATCCCCGACACAGGAAATGGGGCAAGTACTTAAAGGAGCGCAAGTATTCCGATGGGATAGATGTCACTTCCTTTTATCGTATGCTGCACGAACGGCTTAAGCTATCACGCGCTTCAGTTGCCTTGAAATTAATAACCGCAATTTCAGTCACAGTGAATACATGCATGACAAGACAGTTAAAGTATATAACAATATATATTGTAACTTCTTAAATACAATAAACGATAGTTTCATTGGCGTCTTTGAAAGGTAATTTAACAGTTGATTCACTTTATCGGATCCCGGAATTTGATATTTTGTTTCAAAATATACAGGGTGGCCCAGAAAGAATGCTGCACCTATGATAGCTAATTTCTTCAACATCATCTTCAATATTCCATTGCTTTTTGTTTCAGCAATTAGAACATTTTTTTTCCAACAATATGATACCATGATCATTGATTTTGAGTCATTTATTTTGGGTCCTGCGGCCATTTTTCCGAGGCAATGTCATTTCCCAAATTTGCCAATTTTTCATCAGCGGCGGTCATCCGAACACCGAGATATTCTCGCGTCAGAGCGTGCCATACCAGACAAACCGCGATGACAATGAAGATGCAGCTCACATAGTCTTCCTTATCAAAGCGAGGGCATTCCTGCTCTTTGTCTCGGCAGAGCTTATTCTATGGCACACCGTAACGTGACAACATTCCGGTGTTCTGATGATCGCTGGAGGTTAAAAAAAAGCAAATTTAGGAAATCACATTGCCTCAGAAAAATAGCCCTAGGATCCAAACACCTCAATCAAAATTAATGATCATGGTATCATTTTATTGGAAACAGAATGCTCTAACCCATAGAATAATCACCAATGGCATATTTTGAATGACTTTGAAGAAATTAACGATCGCATGTGTAGCATTCGTTTTGGGCCACGCTGTATAGATCAATAAATGGTAACGTCTCCACGTCGACCTACATTTCATTACCTCGTATACTTGTAATTTGCATGCTTTCAGCGGTCGTCGGTCGATATTAAACACGAATTCTATAAAGTGACTGAAATATAGAGTTGGAGAAATAAATGAAGCAGTAGCAATTTATTTTCTGTACTGATTTAATTTTTCAATTCAACCTGGGTGTTGCCAGACACTATGTAAATCAGACTGTGATGATTGTGTTAAGATTATACATCTAAGGGCCACCGCACACTACACGACTTTTGTCGTACGACTGCACCGACTTGGATCCGAAATAAACAAAGCTTATATTTCGTACACAATCAGCGCTGTAATTTGACGCTGTAAGAGTGCTTCATCGTATAATGGCTTTTGTATTACTTTTTCAAATCTAATTTGAATAAAATTATTATTAGTAAATTACCATGAGAAACAGTTGCCTGTTTTCTATTACAATTAGAATAAATTTGATATACAGTGTGTCTCAAAAAAAATGTGCAAGTACAAACCGCCATCTTTGGCAATTAGAAAATACTCTTGTGACATGATGCTTACATCAACGTCAAGAGCATAGTCTTAGCTTTCAAATACCATTAAATTTGTTCAATTTGCTTGTCTTAATCTTGAGATATGTTTATTTAAATAGGGAAGGGTGAAATCACAATTGTGCCACTTTTACTACAATCCCTTGTAAAAGTGCCACAATTGTGATTCCATCCTTTTGTTATTTACAAGATATCTCGAGATTAAAACAAGTAAATAGAACAGAACAAATGGTATTTGAAAGCTAAGACTTTGCCCTTGACGTGGATGTAAGCATCATGTCACAAGAGTATTTTGTAATTGCCAAAGAAGGCGCTTTTTATTTACACAATTTTTGAGACATGTTGCAGCACGTCTCAAAAAATTGTACAAGTAAAAAGCGCCCTTTTTGACAGTTTTAAATACTTTTGTGACATAATTTACATCAACGTCAAGGGCAAAGTCTTAGCTTTTAAATGCTGTTTAATTTATTCCAATTGCTTGCGTTTATCTCGAGATATCTTGTAAACAACAAAAGGGTAGAATCACAATCGTGTCACTTTTACAGGAAGAAGGCCTGATGCTATCATTGACTGTATATAGTAAAAGTGGCACATTTGCGATTTTACCTTTTCGTTGTTAACTGAACATATCGCAGGATAAAAACAAGCAAACTGAACAGAATAAACGGCAATTGAAAGCTAAGACTATGCCCTCGACGCCGGGGGGGGGGGGTCGCTCTCCACACGGCTGTCTCCACCCGTGTCCAACAACCTCAGAAATGCACCCTAACGGCGTATAACCTAATTTGCAACCCTAAATGGCGTAACACATCAGAAAAGCTACCCAAGTGGTGTGACTCCCAGGAAGTCCACTTATTCTGATACCCTAAGTGGCGTGAATAGGGAATCCACTAATTTGATACCCTAAGTGGCGTAAACAGTGAAATCAACTAATTTGATACCCCACCCAAGTGTTCTTCTCATCTAAAACATCATTGTATTGCGCAACCCGAAGAGGTTCACTTAACAATTCATAAATAATTATTATCAAATGTTCATGTTGGAGGTGTTATTAGATCCACCAAAAAATTGCACCCCTAAACGGCGTAATCTATATAACCAAATTAATATCCCTAAATGGCGTGACATGTGAGAAAAAGGCTACCCTAAGTGGCGATTGCCAGCGAACGGTGCTGAAAAAGCTACCCTTTGATTTTTCCAAAAGACGTCGACGACGCCTGAGGGCTGGAAAAGGGACCCTTTACGACGCTTTTTCTGGACGCGGGTGCGTAGCAGGTCGTGTGGAGAGCGACCCCCCGGGGCCCTTGATGGTGATGTGAGCATCAAGTCACAAAAATGTTTTTCTCATTACAAAAGAAGGTGCATTTAACTTGCACAATTATTTTTGAGACACACTGTAGTAGCGAATTCTATTCCAAACGTAGCTACAGTTACATGTGCTCTAATCAGTAATTTTTCATTAATTTGAAAACCATCGGCTAATTTGTTATTTGCACTCGAAAGACTGACAGTCCTAAAAAGATAAAAATGCTTTGATTTTATGTGCAATAAGCCAATGGTTTTGATGTCAGAGGTAATTTATTGTTAATTGAAAAACACCAAAAACACACACACACACACACACACACACACACACACACACACACACACACACACACACACACACACACACACACACACACACACACACACACACACACACACACACACACACACACACACACACACACACACACACACACACACACACACACACACAACACACACACAACACACAACACAACAAACAACAACAACACAACACACACACACACACACACACACACACACACACACACACACGAACAGAAGCAAATGGTATCTTGAAAGCTAAGCACTTTTGCCCTTGACGTGGATGTAGCATCATGTCACAAGAGTATTTTGTAATTGCCAAGAAGGCGCTTTTTATTTAGCACATATTTTTGAGACATTTGCAGCACTGATCCAAAATGTGTAACAAAGTAAAAGCGCCCTTTTTGACAGTTTTAAATACTTCTGTCACATAGATTTGACATCAACGTCAAGCAAAGTCTTAGCGTTTAATGCTGTTTAATTTATTTCCAAATTGCTTGGCGTTATCTCGAGATATCGTTGTAAACAATCCAATAAGGGCTAGAATCAAATCGTGTCAGCTTTTACAGAATGAAGCGCTGATCTAATTTTGTCCTGTACTAATAGTGAAAGTTGGCAGCATTTCGAATTTTACTTTTTCGTTTTAACTGACATATCGCAGATATAAATACAAGCAAACTGAAGCAGAATAAACGCACTGTAAATGCTAAGACTATCCCTTGACGCTCGGGGGGGGTCGGCTCTCGCACACAGGCCTGTCTCCACACCGTGTCGCAACAACCTCAGAAATGCACCCTAAATCGGCTGTAACCCTAATTATAACGATCTGCTAATATCTTGCAACCCTAAATGGCGTAACACATCAAAAAGCTATCCCAATTGGTGTGACTGCCCAGGAAGTCCAGCTTATTCTGATACCGCATAATGGCGTGTAGGATATGGATTCCACCTAACTTTGATACCCTAAATGTGCGTAAACAGTGAAACTCAACTAATTTGATACCGCCACGCAAGTGTTCTTCTCCATCTAAAACATCATTGTATTGCGCAACGCCGAAGAGGTTCACTTAACATATTCATAATAATTATTATCTTAAATGTTCATTGTTGGAGGTGTTATTAGATCCACCAAAAATTGGCACCCCTAAAACGGCGTAATCTATATAACCAAATAATATCCCTAAATGGCGTGACATGTGAGAAAAAGGCTACCCTTAATGGCGATTGCCAGCGAACGGTGCTGAAAAGCTACCCTTTGATTTTTCAAAAGACGTCGACGGACGCCTGAGGCTGGAAAAGGGACCCTTACGACGCTTTTTCTGGACGCGGGTGCGTAGCAGTCGTGTGGAGAGCGACCCCCGCGGCGCTTGATGGTGATGTGAGCATCAAGTCACAAAAATGTTTTTCTCATTACAAAAGAAGGTGCATTTAACTTGCACAAATTATTTTTGAGACCACTCGTAGTAGCGTAATTCTATTCCAAACGGTAGTCTACAGTTTACATCTGTGCTCTAATCAGTCAATTTTTCATTAATTTGAAACCATCGGCTCATAATTTGTTATTTGCACTCGAAAGACTGACAGTCCTAAAAAGATAAAAATGCTTTGATTATGTGCAATAAGCCAATGGTTTTGTGTCAGAGGTAATTTATTGTTAATTGAAAAACACCAAAAACACACACACACACCACACACACACACACACACACAGCCACACACACACACACACACACAAACACACACGACACACCACACACACCACACACACACACACAACACACCACACACAACACACCACACACATCCACACATACACACACACACACACAGATACACACACACAAAAAAACACACAAACACACACACACACACACACACACACACACACAGCCTACACACACACAAACCCAAAAAAACCAGAACGCGAGAAAACGAAAAAGTCAAGAGATTAAAAGGGTTTGTGTTGTTGATAAGAATGCTGATAGTCAATAGTCTTAATATAACAGGGTTTAATAGTTTGTTTATTTGTTCTCCTGAAAGCTTTTGGTTTCAAAGTTCAATAGTTTATAACCGTTCAACAGATATACTTTCCTATTTATGAGACTTTATTCAAGCAATTGATCTAAAAATCTAGATTCATGGCGGCAAAACACCACACAACACACACACACACACACACACCACACACACACACAACCACCACACACACAGCACACACACACACACACCACACACACACAACACACACACACACACACAACAACACAAACCCGACACAACGACACTGTAAACAGTAAAACATTATAGACACAACACAACACAGTCAACCAAACCACACCGCGTAACAAAATGCAACACACCAGAACCACACTCCACAACCAAATACAACACAATGTCCACAACAAAACGAAGTAACTATCCATAGAGTCAAATTAAAAAGTATGTGCTCAATGTCGTGTTTAATGTCTTTCAGACAGAACAGGACAATTCAGTACAATATTATATGTATATACCTTCAAAACTCACTTTAAACTACAACCAATATCATCATGGCATGATTTTGAAAAGTGATGTCCCGTACCCTTTTTGTCAATGTTACAAAGCAAAACGTGACTCTGTGATTTCAGTGAAAGTGTGGCAAATGTGAATTATATTAACACTATTAACGGCATTTTGCAATGCATGTATATGCTTAACCTGCATTGTTCAAACTGTACTGTCGTTATTTTGAATAGCCTATGTTTATGCTGGAACTCCTCTGTAAAACAGCGATACCATGTAAGTATCACTGAGTAGGGCTATCCAGCCTCCATTTTTACATTTTGTATATATGTGAATTTGTAATTTGTACCATTTTTTTTTTATTGACGGAAACAAATACCCTACCATACTGATACTTATAGAAGCAGTTATTGTAAGAAATCCGAACATTACATCATGAAGAGAATTGTGAAAACTCTTATATCACAACTATTTTTAGTAACTATACGCGTATGTAAGTGCTAGTTATTACTTATTTCAAAACGTTATTTTTCTAATTGTGAGGTAAATCTAAGTAGACAGTTAGCCCAGAGCCCAATCAAGAAGGTTGTTCGCAGGTGATGGGGGGGGGGGGGGGCATCAAAGGCTTCTCTCTCCCTCTATCTCTCTTGTGTGACTGAATGACAAAAGTCACATCTGGATTTACATCATATCAGATTTTGTAGATTCCACAAACCGCACAAATTCTTAAATATCATCAAGAATGTAGTGCGTCTATATAGAGACTATGTTTGACACGATTACGAGTCGAAAAATACTTGTACCTGTCACATTTTCTTAAAAAAAAAAAACCCTCGACTGCTACCATGTAAATATGACAGCGCCGTTTTTAGAATAATTTTGACATAGATTATGTTAAAAACTATCGAAGAGCAAATATTATGGGTTAAACAAGGGGTGTACATATGACAAGGAGATTTACCTCTTGTTGAGAAAACGCCGTTACTGCCCTACTTTGGCAAATGGAAGCAAGGCGACAGTGTGCTATCGTAGCCGATGTTGTATGCCAGAGGCGCGAAAAGACGCACAAAATTATTTCATTTGTATGAAATAATTTTGAATGTATGACAGGCTTTATTTAGATTCAAGGAATGATTGGCGTAAAACCAAGGCTGGTGATATTAAATTTACCTTGAGTGATTTAAATCGTTGAGATAAATCAATGATTTTTTTGAAAAAGAAATATTGATTTACCGTTGAGACGATTTGATTTCAATATAACGACGCTTTTTTATAGACCCAACACGAGATAATCTCGTACTTTGTTCTTCATGGGTTAAAAAACAAAGAAATACAAAGGCACGGGACAAAAATGGTGGAAAATCAAGAAAAAAAATTTCTCATGTTTTGTGTAAAAGTTTGAAAAAGTCGAGGTTTTGAGTTACGATTGATTCATATTATATCAATTAATGAAGCCTTTCACTACTTTTCATTATTTGACAATGTTTGCGCTGATTATAGAAAAAAAAATCAAGAAAATTGATTGAATCAGATCATAAAAATAAATCTACTTTAAATCAAATAAATCCGATTTTTTTAAAGTTGAAATCTTGCAAACCCTGCATAAAACATTACTTTACTTAAAGAAGGGACGTTGCGCCCACTTCTTCAGTATCCACAATCATAATAACATACCATTTTAATGTCTAATTTATAATTCAAGCGCACATAAATCTATTTATAATTAGCCGATATACAATACCCTGCCATTAGCAGGCCTACGTGAACATATAAAGTGAGAATATCAGGCAATCAATAACGTGTCTCGTTGAAAAGCACCTTTTCACGCATTTATGAACGTACACAGAACACTAATCTCTTTTATGACACTTTATTAATCGAAGTCTAATTAGCACCAATTCGTATTCATTTTCATCTAGCGTGTGTCCATAATAGTATGTGAAGTATTTTAAAAGTAAAATGATAAACTATCTCCGTGTTCACAATATTGTGGACACTCCTCAACAACCAATCCATGACTTTGCAAGTATGCTAATACGTTGTAAATAACTTCTTTTTGTTATTAATAGTAAAATAAGATTAAATTAATTATATTCATACAATGTGATAACTTCTAAAATATAGTTTGCCATGTGACAATGAATCTGTTTTGATCCAATATATTTGCATTGTATATACAACGATGCTTGATAATCTATTTATATATATTTACGAGATCATTGCTTTTCTGTTACTGTAGACCTATGTGTGATAAAAGCTTGTGCTAAAAGAACGCGTTTATCGCGTCGCGTTGGCCAACTTTAGCAAAATTATGTTTGTGTGTTTTGTCTGTGTGTGTGTGTTTGTCTCTGGTATACGTGTATGTGTGTGTATATATGTGTGTGTAATGTGTATTGTCTGTGTGTATGTGTGTCTGCATCTGTGTGTTTGTCTGTATGTAATACGGTATGTATGTATGTGTGCATATTGTGTTTATAGTATGTGTGTGCTTAA
>JZLH01S0625454.1:7779-37699 GCA_001188425.1 Eucidaris tribuloides | reverse complement strand
AATTCAGTGTGTGATTGGCGAGAAGATCGAAGAAGCAAGGTAAAGAGATAGCGTCATGTGATGATTTGTTGACTCGGTTCTACATCACGAACACGGGATACGTGCACCGCGAAATTAGGAGAAGACGGCATATGCGAGAGGATGCATGTGCAGAAATAACAAATATATGGAAGACACAGAATCGCACTAAAACTGAACTGAGACTGCTTCGCCATCAATCTGTCTTTCCATTGCCTAATATGAAAGTGAGTCCTGGTCCATGCAAAAGGCAGACAAGCAGAGTGGTTGTTTCGAATGGGTGCTTACAGGAGGAATATTAAGGATTTCATGGACAGAAGGCGAACAACATCTGCGTTCTTGAAAATTGAGCTGAGTCACCAATTGAGGAGGACATTCAGGAAAAGAGAAGCTACGTTATTTTGCGTCAGTATTCGACACGACGGTTTAGATAAACAAGTGATTCACAGGCAAAGTCATGGAACATAAGGAGAGGCCGCCCCTACATCCTGGCTCAGGACTTACCTGAACTAACAGGCGTTAAAGTTGGTGTAAGTCCTGTGAGTGATGGCAGCACAAGTACAGAAAGATGTGTGGACGAATCGTTGGACCACCAGCATCGCCACCTCGAACCACCTGACTGACGAGAGAGAGAACCACATGCTCATCCCGTTCCGTGTAGACAACAGGTTAAAAGTGTTTTAGAACACTAGTCAGTAAATCGGGGGTGCTTTTAATAGATTAACTTGCTAGTTGTGCGCAGATTGCTGGTGAAAAGAAACGTTCACCTCAAGGTCAAGTTGGTTTTTTCAATAAAAGCAAAAATAAAAGAAATATTATGAAAGTTTGTGAAAATCGCATTGACAGGGGAGAAGGCGCCAGAACTAACAAAATATTTGAGTTCTGCCAACCAATCCAGATTGCACGTGCCACCGGCAGGAGCTTGACCATGCCTGTGAAATGCATGAGCCACGCGACGTGCTGCTTAGCACGCCGTGGTAATGGTATACACTTTTGAATTGATAAGACTCCTCCCCCTATAGTTGTTTCTGCAATTTTGTTCTTACACTTAACGGCCTGTAGTTTGCGTAGCTCTGCTCCTTTAACATTCAATTTTATTTCCTATCTTGGTGAAAGATTTTCCTGATGAACGTGTAAGGAACTTTTACTCTCCGTTGTACGAGCGAAGACCTTTGAGCCAGATAGCATTATAGCTGGTCTAGTACTTTTGTTTTAACTGCGGAGCGAAGACGCCCATTTTTATTGTCAATCAAGCCCATTGTTGCACCACTTGATTTTATCAGCCGCACGCATACGGAGCCAACTCATATGCGAAACCACGACGACTCTTTATATGTTCTAAAGATTGCTGTGAAAAGATAAAGTTCCCACTCTAAGGTCAAGTTTGGTTTTAATAAGCAAAAAAACTAAAAGACCAACAATTAATGAAAGTATTGGTGAAACTCTCACTTAAAAGGAGGAAGGCGTCCATGCCCGAACTAACAGGCCATAAGTTAGAAAATATTTGAGTTCTGCAATCAATTCAGATTGCACGTGCACCGCAGGGAGCTAGACCATGCGTGCCAATGATGTCACGGCGACGTGTTGTTAGCCGCAACCGTGGAATGTATGCACTTTTTGAATTGATAAGCTCCTCCCCTCTATTGTTTCTGCAAGTTTTGTCTAGGGTAAAACATACAAAGACTAAAATGAAACAAATTAACTAATTATGAAGGCCTTGATGAGGGTGAGTGTCACACAGCTACCCCTTATTTAGGCTGTTATTTGTCACCATGTACATAATATCTCAACAATACTCACATGTCAATTTATATTCTCTTAAGGGAGAAGGGCCAGCAACATAATAGGCATAAGTTAAGAAATAAAGAGGCATTGAGAGTATTGTGAGAATTATGGTATATGTGAAAACCGACAGCCTAAATAAGGGCTATCTGCTGTGACACTCACACTCGCAGGCCCATAAAAATGTAGTTAATTTGTGTTTATCTTTTATGTCTTTGCAAGCCTACTATCTTAGATAAACTCTGGCAGAAACAGTCAAGCTTATCGATTCCAAACAGTGAATTACATTTATACGGCGTGACTCAACACACGTCTGGATGTCCATCGCATCGGTCAATCGCTTGGTCAGTTGTCAGCAATGTGAACGTTGCCGAATCCTGATGTTGGCAAGAACTCAAATGTTTCTTATAACTTATGCCTGTTAGTTTGCCGGCAGCCTTCTCCCTTTAACTTATTATGCTGTTACGTTGCTGGCGGCCTTCTCGCTTTAAAGATAGATGTTATAGAAATTTTAAAGTTTTTAAATTTGTACGCACAATGCGATCAGCTCTAGTGTCATGATTAAGTTCCTTAAAGTAACTTTCTAGAAATTTGAAAAATTATTATTACTCGGCATTGAATATCATTATCAAACATATTATTTCATGGAACAGCCTTTTATAAAAAAAATGAACACATTCAGCTTTCATGAACCATTAAAAGAAAATGACAATGTTATGGAATTTATATTACTGACATAGGGGAGCTGCTGCGCATGTGACATCACAAAATGAAACTTTGAACACTTCATTAAGTCTTGTTATTATTCTTTGGTGGACTTGTCGACCAAAACTTTCATTAATGTTTTCTATCTGTTTTCTGCCTTTTATAAAACCATTCTGGACCTCAGTGGTGAAACTTTGCCTTTACCCTATATTAACTGGGCGGGGGGTACAATTTGACCCCCCCCCTCGACGGAATTTCCGACATGCCCGGCCGCTGCAAATTTTTTGATCAGCGTCGCGCTCACTGACTTTTACACTTCAGCTTGCGCAATCTTTGAGACATTTTTGCGAAAAATGGACGTACTCGTTACGAACGCTGCGCGAATTTATATACATGCATGTTCAACCAAAAATCGCTTCAAAAACGTGATTTCGTGCTACAAAATCAATGGCAAAGTGTGTTTTTCAGCCAAAAATCATAAATGTATGATTATTTTTGCTTTTACTGGTTGAAATGAATTAATTCTATGCTGTTTTAGATTGCAAAAGTGTCCCCAACAAATTTCATCGAAAAAAACAATAGAAACACAAAAGGTCAAAAAACAAAGAAATACATTAAGAAATGCACAAAACAATAAAATACATAAGACATTAATTCCAACTTCGCAAATTTTTTTGTAGATAATTGTGAGAAATGTCAGAATGAACATTTTCACCAAAAATTAGTATTCTACTAGGTATTGTAAGTGAGTTATGGGCGAAGCCATAATTTCATGCACTTATTTGCATAATTAATTACTTAAAAAATAGAAAAAAATAATTTTTCAAAACTTTTACTATACAGTCGTGTAGTTTACATCCGGCTCTATGCCCATGCAAATTTTCGCGGCGATCGCGCGTTCGGCGGCCGAGATCTGAAGGGGGGTCAAATTGACCCCCCCCCCCCCAGTAAAATCCTGGTCTGAAATAGCCCAGTTAAAATAGGGTTAAAACGTCTTTGTCTTTGTTCCGTGAAATATTTTGTCTATTATGAGGTATTATCGTGCATATTATGATAATTAGCCAGTGTTCCTCGATCGATTCGATAGGCGTATCTAGATTCAGGCACATACTTTCGTCGTTTGTCCGGCAGAAGGCCCCGAGCAAACATTCCCGGCAGAAGGGCCTTAACATTTAATGTTCTCGAAATTTGAGAAATATTGCCTTATTTGATTTTTGAACTTAACAATTTGAAAAAAGGATCTAAAAATGTCTCACTACTTTGACTTCACGTGAAAAGATCTAATGGTTTTCAAATTAGAGGCGACTAAAGGTTAACGCCCTTCTGCCGGGAATATTACCTAGGGCCCTTCTGCCGGACAAGCAACGCTTCAAAGCTTAAAGGGAGAAGGAGCCAGCAACTAACAGACATACGTTAAGAAAAAATTACATTGTGAGTATTGTGAGAATTATGGTACATGGTGATAAAAACAGCCTAAATAAGGAATATTGTGTAATTCTTACCCTCAGCAAGGCCCTATAAATTACTTAATTTGTATTTATTCTACGTCTTTTCAAGTTTTATCCCGAGATAAAACTTGCATTAACGGCTATAGGGGGAGGAGCTTATCGATTCAAACAACCACGGCGCGACTAACACACGTCGGGTGGCATGCATCGGTCACGCATGGTTAGCTCCAGACTAGTGCACGTGCGATCTGATTGGTTGACAAGAACTCATTTTTTTTCTTAACTTAAGCCTGTTAGTTGCTAGCTCCTTCTTCCTTTAACATTCATTTTATTTCACTCTGGTGAAAGGTTTCCTGGTTGAATATGTAGGGTACTTTTAGTCACACGAGGAAGACCTTGACCAATACATTATACTGGTCAGTACTTTTGTCTTTAACTGCGACGAGACGCCATTTTATTGTCAACAAGCCCTTGTTTGCACGCACTTGTTTTATCTAGACGGCACCATACAGAGTACCATATGGAAACCCCTTTTATATTTTAATTATATCGTACATTTTCTCAGAACATAAACAATATATTAAATTCCGAACTGTTTGGAGGACAAACCAAATATGATAAGCTATATTATAATGACACAATTTGGAATCAAATTCACTTATCTGCACCTCAGGGTTCCTGATCAACTCAGCGTCAGTGAGTGGAAACTTGTGGGTAAGAGCTTTTTGCTTACTTTACGAAGTAGTACTGCTCTTGGTTATTTTACTCCATGTATAGCATTTGTTAATTTCATCAAACTTCAGATTCGTACTACAACTTTCACCTCTCAATAACTTACGTTTTTGTCTTTTTTCGGTACATTTCATCTGGTATTCATTTCATTTCATTTATTTATTTCTGTAACTTTTTTTCAAGTCTTACAAAGGGAAGCATGATATTAAATGAATACAAATTACAATTAAATGAATCGGTAATTTCATTACTGGATTAAACTAATCCCAAACATGAAATTAGATTAAATACATAAACTAAACACACACACAAAATGTTGATTGCAAGGTAATATTAAAACAAGCAGTCGGTAAAAATTATGTTGCAGAGGTTAATACTATAACATGTAACTAACATTAAATACTTACTGTGTTAACGTACTACATGTATGCTCAGAAAAAATCATTAAAAAATATTACTTATAGTAACAATTTTATGATTAATAAGAAAGTTAACAAACATGCGAGAATAGTGTTATAATAAATATGATTGTGAAATACTTATAATCAATCTATTTTATTTGTCCCCTGATATGGAATAACTTGCCACTTTCCCTTAGAGAAAGTCGAATAGAGCCGATGAACCTGTGCTCTTTAAAAAAAATCCATATTTTGGCTATAGCTCGTAGTTAAATAAGTTTTTCGGGAGTGATAATCATTCCCCAAGAGAATGCACAAAGCCTTTGCTATGGCTGAAATTCTGGACATCTCTATCTCTTCTAACTCATCTTTCAGTTTAAATACGGCTGGTGATTAATTTTATCCATGCTTTATGCGCTGTAAATCTATTTATCATGATGGCATTTTCAAACGTGTTTTATGTGATCGTAAATATCACTTGTCGTATAAATTTGTGTTTTAAAGCACAAACTTGCAGAAAGATAGCCAGTAGCATGAGGCACTTTGTGCGGAGGTGAAGTGACAATAAGTCAAATACAAATACTACAAGCCTTGTAATGTTCAATTTGTATACTGTTTTATTTATTTGTGTACATCTATTAACCATTTTATTTCAGAGAGACATCGACATGTGGAAGCAAATTATCTTTACGATTGTTGCAGTCGCGTTGGTCTACGTTCAGGCCATAGCAAATGAAGACGACAGTAAGTGTTTAACAGTACGGTGAATATAACGTGGACAACTGACTACACATGTTTCGTGGTGGAACCGGGGGGGGGGGCTGGAATTTGCCCACCAGTTAAAGCCTTTGCCCTCAATTGCCCCCTTCTAAATGGTTATGACCTTTTTGTATTGTCACAATCACCAACGAACATTTTTTTCCCCCTTCTTGGCCCCCCCCGTGTTTAAATCGCCTACTGCACCCCGTACTGCACATGTGTTGAGCATTGTCATCCGTTTATCAGAGCATTGATCCGGCCATATCTGTGCGGCCGAATTGGGAGGGTCGGGGTATAGTTCCCCTCTGATTCTTTTAAGTGTAATACTCAGGGGATATGCGCATTATGTAGTCCTGAAATCTGTTTCCTCTGTGCACAACTTTTTTAAGCACTCCACAGTGTCACCAATTTCTGTATAATTTGGGGAAGGTCAGTCTATTTCGAACTGGTACAGTGCGTCCCAGATAAAACAGAAGTCTAAAACAAAGGCTTATTGTAAGGAAGCAATGGGGCGTATTATTAATACAGCAATATTGAATTTTTAATATTCATTGTTCAAAAAATAGAATATTGCTCTTCCATTTTTAAATACGTGTTTAAATTTTCAAACAATTCCTGATCAGTTTATACAGTAAACAACGTTGTATGAAATTTTAAACAGCCGTTTTTACTGTGTATGTGTTTTGCATGTTTGTCTTTTGTGCCCATTTTTTACCACTTCCATAACTCTTTTATTAAAAATGAATCATATGATATTTTATGTTTCTTTACAGATAGCTACAAATTGAGGCGGGAAGCTGACGTCATGAATGACGACACTCAGGTAAACACACATAAAATTTCGAAACTCAACACTCTAAACAGAAATCTAGTCGTATTTGACTAACTAGTACTGTTTTAGTCAAAATTGACAACATTCTACAATCTAGTAAAACATTTGACTCGAACTTAGGATCACACAGACACCGACATTTAAATAACACGACTTAATCGAAATGACTGGAATCTAAGGAAAAATATTGTCATTTGACTGGAATCGAGTCAATTTTGACTAGAATAGTGTTGGTTCTATGCATAAACATGTTAGATTGACGAGAATTCTGGTCACTTGGACTAGAATCTTCTCAATTTTGTCTAAAATAGAAAAAGTTTCCGTATGATTCGATAATCTAGTCAAAACTTTACTAGATTTCTGGTTATCTTGACTAAATATTAAACGTGTCAACACACATTTTAATGATGATTTAAGTGTATAGGTGTTCATAAAAATGTTGACGCGTTTATGAGTTCCAATATAACATGTTTATGATTCGATATTAAACGTGTTCAAGTTCTTATGAAGTGTTCCAGGAAAGTGTTTAGAAAAGTGTTTAATATTTCCACTGTGTGAGTCACAGATCAATGAGTCGATGTTAACTTCGATAAATCGATTTTCAAGAAAGGAGACAAAAGTAATGCAAATAATTATAGGCCCATTTCGTTGATAACCAACGTATCCAAATATTAGAAAGAATTGCATATAGAAGAGCAATAAGATTTTATAAGGTAAACAATGTTTTCTCTAAATGTTAATTTTCGTGAAAAAAACAGCACCATTCGCGCAGTTTACTAACTTTTGTAGAAAAAGTAACACGCTCGCTAGACACCTATTTACGTAAGATAGATAGCGGTATATTCTTGGACATATCCACGCCCTTTGATACAATTAATCATGGCATAATCCTTAGTATTATCTTACTGTGGAATTCGTGGAACGTCCTTGGAGAGTTCTAGGAGTTAACTATCCAAGTGTGTAAACAACTGTAATTCTCAAATGAAATACACTCATGCTCATAATTGTAGAATATTTTAGAGACATTTTAGAAGTTGTCACTTTTCCGTGAACAGTACATCTGGGATTAGTATTTGCTCACCCCAGATGAAACAATTATAATCAAAGTATTTCAGGACTGCTGAGCATTTTGTAGCGTCCGACTTGACGCTAAAACCTGTGCTTGAAAATGGCGGTATTCAGAGTTGTTTTTGAGTCATGTGGTGGTTACGCGCGTTACTAGACTTGTAACAGACAATTGTGATGTTAATTTAATGACAATTGACACTAGATTAAAATTTAGCAGTTTTAGGGTTTTTTAATTACTTTAATTTAATTTAATACCTTTTCATGATTTTTTTGTGGATTTGAAAAAAAAATATATAATTCTTATTGCGCTCAAACTTTGCATGGTCATCTCATGAAATACAAAAATTGCTTCACATACTGCGTTTTTGTGAAATAAAAACTTGTCTTGAAAATTTTGGACGATATAGGAGAAAAAACTTAATGTCAACAAAATATTCCATAATTATGAGCATGAGTGTATATCATTTCTGGAGTCCCACAAGAAAGCCTACTTGGCTCTTTTATCATGTTGATATTAATAATTTACGGTAAAGACGTGTATGTCTTCTAACACCCTATTAATATATTATATTTGCAGACGACTCCAGTGCTTTTTTTTCTTACCGTGAGGCGTGACCCCATGCAGCGTCCTCTTAAAGACAGTCAATAACGAACTATAGCATGTAACACAATGGATTTATGCCAATAAACACTATTCCCAGTACAAATACTTTTAAATAACCGTATAGACAACATTCCGGGTGAAAATATTTTTGACAATACCCCACTGAAAAAGTTCCATCCATTAAATTCTTTGGGTTATATGTCGATTATAAACTTTCGTGGAAAAGTCTTGCAAAACGACTTTTCGCAATATTGCAATGGTGAAGAAACTAAAATGAAAACTCACGATAGACTGGATACCATTTTAACCTCTTAACGTCCATTGAAATTACAGCTCTATGGGCATTGCATGTATTGTGTAGTGTATATTTGCGACTTCGGTATCTGAAAATTAAGGTGAATATAACGCTCTTTCTGACACAGCAATGATGCCATGCCAAGGCCGATATAATGGACAAAATTTCACATTTTTTACAATCTAGTCATATTTGACTAGATTACGGGATCACACGGTCATTTTTCTCTTCTACAGTGTGTCTTTAAAAAATTGTGAAAATAAATCTGCCCTAGAAAATGCTCCTGTGACATCATGCTTACATCACCTTCAAGTGCATAGTTTAGCTTTCAAATACCGTTAGGTCTGTTCTATTTGCTTGTTTTAATCTTGAGATATTTATATTTAGACACGAAAGGGTAAAATCCCAATTATACCACTTTCATTACAGTTCCTAGTACAAGTGGCACAACTGTGATTTCATCCTTTTGTTTACAACATATCTCGAGATCAAAACAACCCAATGACATTTGGATGCCAAAACTATGCCCTTGACCATGATGTAAGCATCATGTCACAACAGTATTTTAAATGGCCAAAAGAGGGCGCTTTTTACTTCCACAAATTTTAGACACGCTGCATCAAAAAATGTTCAAGTGAAAAGTCCCTCTTTGGCAGTTAAAAATACTGCAGTGACACTATGTTTACTTTTACATCAAGGGCAAAGTCTTAGCTTTCAAATGCTGTTTGTTTTGTTCAATTTGCTTGATTAAATCTCGAAATATATTCATTTAACAACAATAGGATAAATCACATTATTCTGCCACTTTACGGTAGTAAAAGTGGCCCATTTGTGATTTTCCCTTTCGTTGTTAGCTAAACATATCCCAGGATTAAACCAAACAAACTGTACAAAACAAACGGCATTTGAGTGCTGAGACTTTGCCCTTGACGTTGATGTAACAATCATACCACAACAGTATTCTGTAAGTGCCACAGAGGGCGTTTTGCGCTTGCACTTTTTTTTACACGCACTGCAGCCAAAGTTGACGAAATTCTAGTCATACGGTGCTATATGTTATAGACTTTTTCCTCCACCGGAGATTAAATCATACTCTGCAGCCTTTCGCTCTCTGTGAGCAGTAGCGGCACCAGGGGATGCCATGGGGTATGAAAACCAGTTAGGTGCTTTGTCCCCAACAGCCAGTAAGAAATATTGGTTAATTGATTTTGATTTTTTGTTTACTTTCCATATAGACCGTACAGCTCAAAGACGAAATTGATGACCTTCTAAAGCAATTGGAGAATGTAAGTGTACCCTAACAGCTGCTTTCTCTCTGTTTTCTTTATGTATGCTATTCATAAATTCTTCATATCGCATATACACGATATTCGCCCAATAGCAGATACTGTATATATCAACATCCTGAACTATTTGCCGGACCGACTCAGAACGAAAGCGGCGGCATTGGTTTAATACGGTCAATCTGTTTTCTAGCTGTATGCCCTTTTTCTTTCTTTTTGTGTGATCATTGAATTAGCATTAAACCCGTGACGAGAAAGGTTCCATGCGAACACACATGAATAAATTTCTTTTAGGTTAATAGGCTTGTGTAGTCAGTTTTGTCTTTGATAAAGATCCTGCTGGGATCGACACGTCAGACCCTCTCTTGCATATTTTACAGTCAGGTCGCTTTAGTGGATAGGCAGTTTAATCTAGCATATTTTTCATGTTAAGATCATATTTAATGATAAAATGAAGTGAAAATGAGATCAGTGCGTCGGTTCACTGCAAAAAAAAGGGTTAACGTCCATGGGCGCTAACCCCTTACCGCAGTGAACCGACGACTGTAATAAATGTATGGTCCGGGAGGGGGAGGGATTTACCCCTTGGATCCGGCAATAATAGGCCCTATAACACTCTGAAATTCTTTTTTTTTTGTCTGCAGCCCCCTTGTCGCACAATTCCCAATTGTATACGAAGCATATTTTGTCGCCCGGCTGGTAGAAGGGCGTTAGCAAATGCTCTAAGCAGAATAGTCTGGCTTCCAGACGCAAGAACTTATCCTATATCCTGCAGAAATTTGGCCTACTACATCAGTTAACAGTCTTGAACTAAGACTAGTTTTCTGAAGACTAGTTTTTTTCTGACGTAGTCTGACTTCCAGACGCAAGAACTTATCCTATATCCTGCAGAAATTTGGCCTACTACATCAGTTAACAGTCTTGAACTAAGACTAGTTTTCTGAAGACTAGCTTCGCACCCGCACTGCTACTCGGAGGGAGAATAAGTCGAAGGGTCTGGAATCGAGACTATAAGCCGTTAACAGTAAATTGCCCTCTAATTTGAAAACCCATAGGCTTATTCCATATTTCGCCTTACGTGTAGATGATAGAAGGATCTGAAGACAAATACTTTGATTTCGATATTATCAGCCGCTTCTGCTCATTTGCTAACGACCTTTCTGCCAGCCGGACTGTTAACGCTCTTCTGCTTAGAGCATTTGCTAATGACCTTCTGCCAGCCGGACTGTTAACGCTCTTCTGCTTAGAGCATTTGCTAACGACCTTCTGCCAGCCGGACTGTTAACGCTCTTCTGCTTAGAGCATTTGCTAACGTCCTTCTGCCAGCCGGACTGTTAACGCTCTTCTGCTTAGAGCATTTGCTAACACCCTTCTGCCAGCCGGGCGACGATTTTTTCTTGTTAAGATTATATTTAATGGGAAAATGAAGAGTGAAATAGAGACCAATGATAAAAGTTTAGTCTGGGAAAGAGGAGGGGGGGGGGTCACACCTTGTATCTGGCAATAATATCACACTTCTAAATGTGTTTCTTTCTTTCTTTTTTGTCTGCAGCCCCTTGTCGCCCAATTGGACGAAACATATTTTCATGTTAAGATGGATAATATTTAATGATAAAATGAAGTGAAGTAGAAATTAGTGATAAAGGTTTGGTCAGGGAAAGGAGGAGGAATCCGGCAATAATAATAATTCGTCTCTCTGTCTCTCTCTCTCTCTCTTCCATTTCTTTTTTTTGTCTGCAGCGCCCTTGTCGCCAAATTGGACAAAGATGTCTAGCAGATAAAGATTGCTGTTCTGGTGGTAATTGCCAAACCACTTGCGGGCGTGGCATGTATCGCCGATACGACTGCTGGGGAGAGTGCAGGCCAAAATCTGGATAAAACCAAAAATATACAGCGTGTTTCAAAAAAATGAACAAGTGAATAGAACCCTCTTTGGCAATAATAACATACTGCTGTCACACGTGCTTATATCATGGGCATAGTCTTGGCTTTTAAATGCCGTTTGTTCTGTTCAATTTTAATCTCGAGATATTAGTAGTTAACGACGAAAGGGTAAATTACAATTGTGTCAATTTTATGAGAAGAGGGTTTGATACTATCAATGTCGTACAAAATGTGGTTTTACCCTTTCAGTGTTAACATATCTCAGGATTAAAACAAGAAAAATTAACGAAACAAACAGAATTTGAAAGCTGAGAATGTGTTCTTGACGTTGATCTAAGCATTTACAGTATTTTCTTATTGCCAAAGGGGGCGCTTTTTCACTTGCACATTCTATTTTAGACACGGTGTAAATAACATAACATAATTATGTTGAAGGAATACATTGAAATGTAGTGAAACGCTCTACAATGTAAAACTTACTTCATTTGTTAACGTAGAGGTAACTTATTTTATGTTTTTTTTTTCATTTAAGTACGTGGTTGACATTTTGGTTTTCTTGTCGTGTTTAAAATGTTGAGTAATAACACGTCCAGTTAACTCACTCGTCGCTTGCAGTTCTGACCCATACGTGCGTCGAATTATTTTCCCCGAACGCCAAGAATAAGACAACTTTCTTTTAGTCATATGAATGAATCGTTTTAGTGCTACGTGAAAAAGAAACAATGTGTAGCATAGTCATAGTTCATTTCATACATTTATATTGCTCTAAATTCTGATATGATTTGTAAGAAATTAATCAATAAATCAAACTAGCTAAATCCAATTTCTTTCTCCAGATGGAGTTTCGTATCATCGTGTTTATTCTCACGCGTTTTAGTTGAGTATTGTAACGACACAATCTGTCGCCTGCGACAAATTATGACGGTAACGACAATTTGTGCCATCAGGTTTTGCACAAATCGGTACAAATTATCGACGGCCATAATGTTTGACGCCCTTGCTGATTTCAATTTTTGGCTTGCCTAGGGATAAATTTTGCAATGAAAACATAGATTGCACAGAATCTCGCCACCGTCACAAATTGTCGCCAGTCGCTGAATATAATGTAAAGCAGTGTAAATAACCGACGATAAGAAATATTGACGGTTATCAAACGGGCAGAGGCGATGAGGACCAGATATATCTCCATTCCCCCCCCCCGGAAAAAACTAACGTGGGAGAGGGGTAGATGATTTATAATAATCCGTAATAATTGTAATTATTTCTATGATCATTACCATCTTGCCCCGCCGAATTGAGTTCCTGGGAGTACTGGGAGACGGGGCTCTCTGTTCGTTTACGTGTACGTGGGTATGTGTGTGTCTATGTGTACTAGGGTGGGACGAAAAAATACCTTTTTTCTCTGATCGACTTGAAACTCTCAGGGAAATTTCCTTGGGTATAGACTATTATTATTCTAAAGTATCAGTAAGATCGGAGGATGTTTCACCCAGGCAGTAAATTTTCACGAAATTTCCCTATAGCTCTGTACTAAGAGTATACAGGCCTATAGGGCTTTGCCTTCTAAGACATTACCCTCGTTTTAAGTGTGTGTACCACTTTCAATAACAGCATCTATACTTCATGAATAGAGAGTTACTTGTAAATTGTTTCTCTAGATGTACATTGTTTACAGCACAAGGGCAGTGCCTGGGTAAAACCTTAGGGGGGGGGTCAAACAAGTAAAAACACCCCTGAATTTCATGAATTACACTGCGAAATCCCTGATTTTCTGATTTTTGGAAAATATCGGGGAGGTGACGCCTCCTCTGCACCCCACACCCTCATGAATGGAAATCTGTGGGGGGGGGGGTGAGAGAACATTCTCCCCCAAAACTTGTTAGAATGATGTTATACTGGTAAAATGGGAGTGTTTTCTGCATAAAAATATTTATCTATTGAAAGAAAGGGGGGTTACAAAAAAGGGGGTGTTTGGTAACCAAACACCCACCTCCCGCATTTGCGTATGCCTCCAGGTCATGTTAGAGCAAGGGTAGGGCTATACAGCAGGAGCAGGGGAGTAGTGACGAAAAAAAAATTCATTCCAAATCCGAGATCCAACTTTCAATTCCGGCCAGCCCAGCCGCCGAAAAGTCAGTCAAGGGGTAGGTGTGGCGGTAGGGGGGGGGGGTACGGGTGTAAAATTTGAAATTCCATATAATCCAGCATATCGAATTTCTTAACAATAGAAGAACGATCCTCTTCTTACGCAGAGAATCACGAGGTTTATAATACGCAACTGGTCATGCACACGTGCCTCTGCGACGCGCTGAGTAGCATGTCCTATTGTTTGGCATTCACATTCACACCGACATGCATAATGATAAAGACACACGAGCTGGATATGCTCAGTGAGAGAAAATCGTATTTCTCTGTCATTGTTTTGCCAATTCGGGGCCTTCTCCTAACAAATACAATTTGATTTTTACATTTTTAGAATCCTCAGACTTCCCACTACATATCCTCATCGTCAATATATTTATAGATCTCGCACTTTCATTTTATGAAGCGGCAAAGACGGAAAAAATGAGAAAAACAGGGATCTTCCACGAGATTTTTTTACCAAAAAGGAAGTATTTAGACTCAAAACCGCGAGCCATAACGTTGACTTTAATCACATATTTTGATCTAACCTTAAAGAGAAATCTTTGATTGTCATAAATCTCGTGTCAATAGTATATCAAGCCTGTAGTTTTGTTACAATGGCAAAATATGTGCCAAAAACGACGGTTTTAGTTCCAATTTACCATTGTGTTGCAAAACTCTAGACCATGAAGAAAGTAAAAGATCGCTTAGAAATTGATATGGTCCACAATTTTTACCGCTCAACCCAGCTGCTTAGCAAGAGGGGGTGAGAAAAAAATCCTTAATTAAAATTGTGTTCTACGGTTAAAATGGGAGTGTTTTCCATATAAAAAGGTTTATTTAACGTAAAAAGGGAGTTAGCAAAGGGGGGAGGGGGTGTTTGACAACCAAACAGCCCCCCCCCCCACCGCCCAAGCGTTCGCATAATGCCTCCAGGGCGTATTAGAACTGGGGTAGGGCCATACAGCAGGCGCAGGGGAGTAGTTAGTAGTGACGAAAAAATGTTCATTCCAAATCCCAAATCCATTTTTTTCCGGCCAGCCCAGCCGCCGAAAAGTTGTTCAAGGGGTGGGGTGGGAGGGGGGGGGAAGGGGTGTAAAATTTGCAATTCCAAATTCCAGGTCCACAATTTTTCCCGGTCAACCCAGCCGCTCAGCAAGTGGGTGGGGAATTTTTTTTCCTAAATTAAAATCGTGTTCTACGGTTAAAATGGGAGTGTTTTCCATATTAAAAGGTTTAAAAAGGGGTTAGCAAAGGGGGAGGGGGTGTTTGACAACCAAAAACACGCATACACACACATATACATATACACACACAGACACACACATACACATACACACACACACACACACACACACACACACACACACACACACACACACACACACACACACACACACACACACACACACACACACACACACAGGGGCACACACCGTACATATATACGCCCACATATCCACACCGACTACCGAAACACACACACACACACACACACACACACACACACACACACACACACACACACACACACACACACACACACACACAGTCACACATATACATTATAGGTGTTAAAAATAAAATTGGTTACCTTTGCTATGTAATAACACAAATACTATACACCAGATAATACTGGCATGAGCATGAGTTATAGCTGAAGAGTGAACATTTTTGTTGGAGGTGGTTTCAATACGATATCAATAATCGGTTTTATGTAATTCATGCTTATTTGAAATGTTAGAGATCAGAATTCGCTCAATATCCAGTCCAGTGTACAAAATTGAGTCCCCACACAATAGCATTCAAGCAATGGACAATGGCAGGCATAGCACACGTTGGAAACTTTGGTATGCCAGTTTCTTTACGTAAATGCTTTATTAATATTCATTAGTAGCCTAGCGACTGCTGGGCTATTCACTATCTACAGCCATAGTCTGTTGCTATTGTGTGTGGACAAGGCACACACTCTCACACACACCATTTGATTTCTGTACAGTCTCAATTTTAGACAGGGGGTGGATTTTTAGCAAAATCTGATCTCTAACTTTTCAAATAAGCATGAATTACATAAAACTGATTAATTGATAGTCGTATTGAAACCACTCCAACAAAAATGTTCACATCACTCAGCTATAACTCCAAACTATGCCAGTATTATCTGGGGTATAAGTTTTGAGATATGACATAATCAAAATTAACCAATTTTATTTTTAACACCTAGTATAATCACAGACGCCACCCCCCCCCCACAACACACACATCGCGCACACACACACACACACACCAATTGTCACCCACATCACGGAAAAAACACAGAACACTTCATATACACGACACAACACAGGTCACATCCAAATACACACATCCAAATACATACACACATAGACACCTACAAACACGTCCAGCCAGAACACACAGAGTACATGATACTACACACAAACGCAAATAGACATACACACACATATACAGCACTCACAAACATACAGAGACTACACAAGAGACAAAACAACATACAGAAGAACATACACATAGAACACACACACCCACGTTACACGTAGACGAACCGATGCAGCCCTGTCTCCCAGTATCCAGGAACTCAGGTTCGGTGGGTGGCAAGATGGTAAATGAATCATTAAAAATAGTTATTATTACGGATTATCATAAATCATTCTACCTCTCCTACGTATGTCTTTTCCGGGGGGAGGAGGGGTGGAGATATCTAGATCCTACACACCCTCTGCCCATTTGAAAACCGTCAATGCCGCTTGTAATAACATGAATTAGCAATAAAACAATGATTATTGATATCGTATTGAAACGCACACCTCAACAAAAATGTTCGCACATCTTTAGGCTATAACTCAAGACTCATTGCCAGTAGTATCTGCGGGTGATAGTTTTGTGTTTATTACCCAAAAAATAATAATAGGTCAATGGTTATTACATATCAAATTAACCAAATTTGATTTTACACTAGTATATACTACAGACGTCGCGCGCACACACACACACACACACACACACACACACACACACACACACACACACACACACACACACACACACACACACACACACACACACACACACACACACACACACAGGGGCACACACCGTACACACATACGCCCACATATCCACACCGACTACCGAAACACATGCAGACAAACACAGAAAACACACACATGAACCCACACGCGGAAACACACAGACACTTACAGACACCCACGCACAGACACATCCAAACACACACATCCAAATACATACACACATAGACACCTACAAACACGTCCACAGACAAAATAGACACACACACACACACACACACACACACACACACACACACACACACACACACACACACACACACACACACACACACACACACACACACACACACACACACACACACACACACACACACACACACACACAGACACCTACAAACACGTCCACAGACACACACAAGTACAGATACATACACACAACCACACACGACACACACACACACACACACACACACACACACACACACGACGACACACACACACACACACACACACACACACACACACACACACACACACACGTACACGTAATCGAACAGAGAGCCCCGTCTCCCAGTACTCCCAGGAACTCAGTTCGGCGGGACAAGATGATAAAAATAATTATAATTATTACGGATTATTATAAATCATCTACCCCTCTCCCACGTTATTTTTTTCCGGGGGGGGGGTGGAGATATATCTGGTCCTCACCCCCTCTGCCCGTTTGATAACCGTCAATATTTCTTATCGTTATTTACACTGCTTCACAGTATATTCAGCGACTGGCGACAATTTGTAACGGTGGAAAGAACCTGTGCAATCTATGTTTTCATACCACAAATTATCCCTAGGCAAGCCAAAAATTGAAATCAGCAAGGGCGTCAAACATTATGGCCGTCGATAATTTGTACCGATTTGTGCAAAACCTGATGGCACAAATTGTCGTTACCGTCATAAATTGTCGCAGGCGGCAGTTTGTGTCGTAACAATACTCAACTAGAACGCGTGGGAATAAACACAATGATTAGAAACTTCATCTGGAGAAAGAAATTGAATTTAACTAGTTTGATTTATTGATTAATTTCTTACAAATCATATCAGAATTCAGATCAATATAATGTATGAAATGAACTATGACTTGGCTACACATTGTTTTGGTTTTTCATACCACTAAGCACTAAAGCGAGTTATTCACAACACTAAAAGAAAGTTGTCTCATTCTTGGCGTTCGGTGAAAATAATTCAACGCACGTTTGAGTCAGAACTGCACGCAACGAGTGAGTTAAGTGCACGTGTTATTACTCACTTAAAGGCAGGTCATCTCTTTTGCATGCCTAATAATTAACATTGTGTAAATACAGTGGCATTTAGAAGAAAATACAATCAAGGAACCTTTAGCAGAATACAAGAGCTAAAATTCAGTTTCAGTGGAATTATAGTGACCGTTGGACTCAGATTTGAATTTTTTCTCACGAGAGAAAAATTCCTACCGTAGAACGGTACACTAAACGGCTATTGTTTTTCTTCCGCATTTTTCAAATTCTATATAATTACTGACCCCCAGATTTCACAGACATGCCCTTCATCAATAGCCCAAGGGCATGAGTTATCATTTCCTGGTCTACGGGGATGTTTGCAAATGAGATCCACTTCCTTTAACGTGAATCAACATTTTAAAAACGACAAGAAAGCCAAAATGTACTTAAATGAAAAAAAGATAAAATTAGTTACCTCTATGATAACGACTGAAGTAAGTTTTACATTGCAGAGCGTTTCACTACATTTCAGTGTATTCCTTCAACATATCTTATGCTATTTATTACACCGCGCCTAAAATAGAATGTTGAAGTGAAAAAGCGCCCCCTTTGGCAATAAGAAAATACTGTTGTGATTAAATGTTTACAGCAACGTCAAGAACACATTCTCAGCTTTCAAATTCTGTTTGTTTCCGTATTTCTTGTTTTAGTCCCGAGATATGTTAACATTGAAAGGGTAAAACCACATTTGTACCACATTGATAGTATCAAACCCTCTTCTCATAAAATTGACACAATTGTGATTTACATTTTCGTCGTTAACTAATAATATCTCGAGATTAAAACAAGCAAAATGAACAGAACAAACGGCATTTAAAACCTGAGACTATGTCCGAAAAGCACGTGTGACAGCAGAATGTTATTATTGCCAAGGAGGATTCTTTTCACTTGCTCATTTTTGAAACACGCTGTATATTTTGGGTTTTATCCAGAATTCGGCTTACACGCTGAGGAGCATTCGCGTCGCCGATACTCGTACATGCCAGGCGGGCAAGAGGTAGAGCAATAACTACCAGAACAGCAATCTCGATCTATTTGACAGCTTTGTCCAATTTGGCGACAAGGGGTCTGCAGACAGAAAAGAAAGAATGGAAGAGAGAGACGAATTTAGGAGTGTTATATTATTGCCGGATTATCCCTGCTTTCCTTGACCAAACCTTTATCACTGGTCTCTATTTCACTTCATTTTCCCATTAAGTATAATCCTAACATGAAAAAAAAATATGTTTCGTCCATTTGGGAATTGGGTGATAAAGGGGCTGTAGACAAAAAGAAGAAAGAGGGAATGATTGAAAGAAAGAAACAAATTCCAGAGTGTTATATTATTGCCGGATCCGAGGGGTGAACCCCTCCCCTTCCTTTCCCAGACCAAACCTTTATCACATGCACTCATCAGTTCACTGCAATAAGGGGTTAACGACCATGTATTGTCTATAATGAACGTTCACCCTTTTTGCAGTGAGCTAACGCACTGATCACTATTTCACTTCATTTTCTCATTACATATCATGAATAATATGCTGAGTTGAAAGTGCTTATCCACTAAAGCGACCTGATTGTAAAATAATGCAAGAGGGGGTCTGATGTGTCGATCCCAGCAGGATCTTTATTGAAGGTAAAACTGACTACACAAGCCTAAAAGAAATTTATTCTTGTGTGTTCGCATGGAACCTTTCTCATCAGCGGTTTAATGCCAATTCAATCACACATAAAGACAGAAAAAGGGCATACAGCTATAACAGACTGACTGTATTAGACCAATGCCGCCGCTTTCGTTCTGAGTCGGTCTGGCATGTAGTTTAGGATGTTGATATACAGGGTGGCCCAGAAAGAATGCTACGAGTAAAACCGCTAATTTCTTCACCATTATCGGCAAAATGTCATAAATTTTTATTTTGTTGGTTAGAACATTCTTTTTCCAATAAAATGATACCAAGATCATTGATTTTGAGTAAGGCGTTTTGATTGTCGGGCCATTTTTCGGAGGCAATGCAATTTCCCAAATTCGCCAATTTTTCAACAGCGGCGGTCATCGGAACGCCGAGATATTCTGGGGTCTCAGCTTGCCATACCAGACAAACCGCGATGACAATGGGCTGGAATGTCCTCGCTTTCATAAAGAAGACCATGTGAGCTGCATCTCCATTGTCATCGCGGTTTGTCTGGCAAGCTGAGACCCCAGAATATCTCGGCGTTCCGATGACCGCCGCTGTTGAAAAATGGGCAAATTTGGGAAATTGCATTGCCTCCGAAAAGTGGCCCTACAATCAAAATGCCTACTTAAAATCAATGATCTTTGTATCATTTTATTGGAAAAAGAATGTTCTAACCAACAAAATAGAAATTAATGACATTTTGCCGATACTGATGAAGAAATTAGCGATCATACTCGTAGCATTCTTTCTGGGCCACCTTGTATACAGTATCTGCTATTGGGCGAATATCGTGCATGCAAAATGAAGAATTTATGAATAGCATACATATATAAAACAGGGAGAAAACAGCTGTTAGGGTACACTTACGGGAGTTATATTCCCCAATTTCGTTAGAAGGTCATCCAAGTCGTCTTTCAGCTGTACGGTCTATAGGAAAGTAAAAAAAAAATCACAATCAATTAACCAATATTTCTTACTGGCTGTTGAGGACAAAGCATCTAACTGGTTTTAATGGCCCATAATAATTATGGCATCCCTTAGTGTAGTCTAGCTTCTGGACTCTCTTTATTAGATTTTTTTGTCGCCGACTATACCCGTTGCCGACTGCATGTACCAAGCCCAGTGATAGCGTGACCCCGAGAATTTGTCGCGCCAAATTCTCGGGTCACGCTATCACTGGGCTTGGTACATGCAGTCGGCAACGGGTATAGTCGGCGACAAAAAAAATCTAATAAAGAGAGTCCAGAAGCTAGACTACCCTTAGTGCCGCTACTGCTCGCAAAGAGCGAAAGACTGCAGAGTATGATTTAATCTCCGGTGGAGAAAAAGTCTATAACATACCACTGTATGACTAGAATTTCGTCAACTTTGACTGGAATATAAGAAATGTCCCCATGTGATCCAGTAATAGTCAATCATGACTAGATTGTTTTTAGCGTGAAATTTTGTCCATTATACCGGTCTTGGTATGGCATCTTTGCTGTGTCAGTAAGAGCGTTATATTCGCCTTAACTTTTCACGTACCGAAGTCGCAAACATGCGCTTTTTTTTTTCATCATGCCAATATTGCGAAAAAAATTTTTTGCAATTGCTATGACTTTTCCACGAAAGTTTGTAATCGACATATAATCCAAAGATTTTAATGGATGAAACTTTTTCAGTGGGGGTATTGTCAAAAATAATTTCACTCGGAATGTTGACTATACGGTTACTTATACTGGGAATAGTTTATTGACCTTAATGCATTGTGTTATATGTTATAGTTCGTTATTGACTGTTTTTAAAAGAACGTTGGGGTCAGGGTAATAAAAAATTAGCACTGGAGTCGTCTGCAAATAAATTATATTATAGGTTGTTCGAAGACATACGTCTTTACTGTAAATAATTAATATCAAAGGACCAAGTATGCTTTCCTGTGGGACTCCACAAATGATATACACTCATGCTCATAATTATGGAATATTTTGTTGACACTTAAGTTCTTTCTCCTATATCGTCCAAAATTGTCAAGACAAGTTTGTATTTCACAAAAACGCAGTAAATAAAGCAATTTTTGGATTTCATGAGATGACTAAAGTAAGAACTGAATACGGTACGTTTGAGCGCAATAACAAATATATATTTATTTATCTTTTTAAATCCATAAAAATAATGAAAAAAGTATTAAATTAAAGTAATTAAAAAACAACAACCCTAAAAACTGATAAATTTTAATCTAATGACACTTATCATTAAAGGTATTGGCTAACATTTAAAACAGTTAAAAAAATCTGACCTACATGATTCCCCATGCAACCATTGTCTTTGATAAGGTCGAAAAATGACGACCTGAAAATATTATATTTAAAAATGATTAGTGCTTTCAAAAAGTGAAAATCGTAAGTTGATCGGATTCACCTGCCCATTTTTTTCCTATAGACTTAATGTGTGTACACCTTCGCTATTTAAAGTCGCACCGAGTTTTAATTGTTTATTCATGCATAACTTGCTATTGGCATTGTAACTTTCCAAACTTTTTTTATTCTATGGTGTTTATTTGTCAATGAACACTACTACACTCCTGCTCATAATTATGGAATATTTTGTTGATATTTAAATTCTTTCTCCTATATCGTCCAACATTTTCAAGATAAGTGTTTATTTCACAAAAACACATTATATGAGGCAATTTTGGATTTCATGAGATGACTAAGGTAAAAACTAAAATACATTTGAGCGAAATAACAATTATATATATATTTTTTTAAATCCACCAAAAATCATGAAAAAGTATTAAGTTAAAGGTATTAAAAAAATAACACAGAAAACTAACAAATTTTGATCTAATGTCATTTATCTCTAAATTAACATCAGAATAGTGTCTGTTACTAGTCTAATAATGCGCGTAACCACCACGTGACTGAATAACAACAACAACACCGCCACTTATAAACACAGGTTTTAGTGTCGAGTCGGACGCTACAAAATGCTCAAAATTCCTGAAATACCTAGATTATAAGTGTTTCACCGGGGGCAAACAAATATCAATCCCAGACTTACCGTTCACGGAAAAAATGCAACTTCTAAAATGTTTTTTAAGTATTCCATAATTATGAGCATGAGTGTATGTACATGTAGTTCAGATATCAAAATTTGACACATTTTTAAATTAAAGCTCCACAATGGTAGCCTAAATATCACTTTAAATTAACATCACAATTGTCTGTTACAAGGCTAATAACGCGTTACGCGCTTAACCACCACGTGACTCAACAACAACTCTGAATACCGCCATTTTTAAACACATGTTTTAGTGTCAAGTCGGACGCTACAAAATGCTCAGCAGTCCTGAAATACTTTGATTATAATCGTTTCACCTGGGGTGAGCAAATATTAATCCAAGATGTCCCGTTTACGGAAAAGTGACAACTTCTAAAATGTCTCTAAAACATTAAATAATTATGAGCATGAGTGTATTTCATTTGAGAATTACAGTTGTTTACACACTTGGATAGTTAACTCCTAGAACTCTCCAAGGACTTTCCACGAATTCCACAGTAAGATAACACTGAGGATTATGTCATGATTTATTGTATCAAAGGGCTTGGATAAGTCCAAGAATATACAGGTATCAATCGCATGTAAATAGGTGTCCCTCTAGCGTGTTACATTTTCTCCAAAAGTTAGTGCTGCGCGAATGGTGCCATGATTTTTACGAAAACCAACTTGAGATTTAGAGAAAACATATAGTTTGCCTTACAAAATCTAATTGCTCTACTATACACAATTATTTCTTTGATTTGAATACGTTGGTTTCAAAGAAATGGGCCTATAATTACATGTATTTGCATCACTTTGTCCCCTATCTTGAAAATCGACTTATTGAACTTAACATCGACTCATTGAACTGTGACTCACACTGTAAAATTATCAAACACCTTTAGAAACACTTTTCTGGAACACTTCATAGACACTTGAACACGTTTAATATGAAATCACAACCACGTTCAATTGAAAATCATAAACGCGTCAACAAACATATTAATGAACACTCATATACACTTAAGTGTTTAGATCTTCACATTGTGATGTGTGTTGACACGTTTATGATTGACACGTTTACAATGACCAGAGATCTAGTAAGGTTTTGTCTACATTATCGAATCATACGGAACTGTTTCTATTTCAGTAAAAATTGAGAAGATTCTAGTCAAAGTGACCAGAACTCTCGTCAATCTACACAAGCATAGAACCAACACTATTCTAGTCAAAATTGACTAGATTCCAGTCGAATGACAATATTTTTTTCCTAAAACTGTTGTCATTTTGATTGAGTTATATCAATTAAATGCTGATCCAAAGTTTTGAGTCAAATATTTTACTAGATTGTAGAATGTTGTTAATTTTGACTAAAACAGTTAGTGGTTAGTACGGCAAGATTTGTTTTTAGAGTGCTGAGTTTCGAAATTTCATGCGTGTTTACCTGAGTGTCGTCGTCATTCATGACGTCAGCCTCCCGCCTCAATTTGTATTTATCTGTAAAGAAATATAAAATAATATATGATTTATTTTTAATGAAAGAGTTATGAAAGCGGTAGAAAATGGGCACAAAAGACAAACATGCAAAATACATACACAGTAGAAATGTATGTTTAAAAATTTTATACAACGCTGTTTACTATACAAACTGATCAGTAATTGTTTAAAAGTTAAAACAAGTATTTAAAACTTGAAACAACAATGTTCAATTTTTGAACAATAAATATTACAAAGTGAACATCGGTGTATTAATAATATGCCCATTGCTTCCTCACAATAAACCTTTGTTTTAGACTTCTGTTTTATCTGGGACGCCCTGTACCAGTTCGATATACCCTCCCTACTCAAAAGTATTGCAACATACAATATAACGCATACAGTTTACGTTGAAGGGGTCTTTCTAAAATGATGTCCTAACTCCGTTTGTTATTGAATTTTTTTTTTTTAAAGATTAATCAATGAATATACTTTCTCGTTCCTTCTCCAAGGCGGAGAGATTATCAAATGCAAGTGCGCCCACGACAGAGGGGATGGATCATAAATTTTAACCCTTTTTTTTTGCTCCACGTAGGGGTGGGGTGTTAATTAACACTGGCATCGTAAATTCGTTTCAGAGTTACCAATAAAACGGTTTTAATGGTTTGAACGACTTCCAGCAATCAAAAAATGTCACTATGATCCTCTGAAGGGGTCTCAGAAAGAAGACGCACGCCCCTCGAAGACGAAAGTGACCTCCTATCTTCATAAGACGTGGTAAGGAGGAAACGCGCCCATATTTTAAACAAGACCTCTTCAAGATATAATTTCTCACTCTTTTTCTATTCTAAAGGCAGTTTACTATTGTAAACATCTTAAATTTACTGTCATGAAACTTCTCGGTACACTGGATATAATGATGCGAAGAAAAAGCAATCATCTTTTATGATTAGCCTTATCCTCCTTGTCACTGTCTTCTGAAGATAGGAGGTCACTTTCGTCTTCGAGGGGCGTGGTCTTCTTTCTGAGACCCCTTCATAGGATCATAGTGACATATTTTGTTTGCGGGAAGTCTTTCCAAACTATTAAAACCGTTTTATTGGTAATCTGAAACCGAATTACCATGCTAGTGTTAATTAACACCCCACCCCTACGGGGAACAAAAAGAGGGTCAAAATTTATGTTCCATCCCCTCTGTCGTGGGCGCGCTTACATATGATAATCTCTCCGCCTTGGAGAAGGAACGAGAAAGTATATTCATTGATTTATTTTAAAAAAATTGTTATTTTTCAATAATAAGCGGAATTAGGACATTATTTTAAAATGACCCCTTCAACGTTAAATGTATGCGTTATATTGTATGTTGCAATACTTTTGAGTAGGGAGGGTAGACTGACCTACTTAGCCCAAATTATACAGAAATTGGTGACAGTTTTAAGAATGGAGTGCTTTATAAACGTTGCGGCAGAGGAAACAGATTTCAGGAATACATAATCTGAATATCCCCTGGGTATACACTTAAAAAATCGAGGGGACACATTACCCCGACCCCTTCCAAATTCGCCGCCTACAGTATGGCGGAGTCAATGTCTGATAAGAGAATGACAAGGATCAAACATGGGCAGTAGCGATTTATACACGGGGGGGGGGGGCAAGGAAGGGGGCAAAATGTTCATGTGGTGAATGTGACAATACAAAAAAGTCATAAGCATTTAGAAGGTTGCAATTGGGGGCAAATACTTTAATTGGTGGGCAAATTCCAGCCCCCCCCCCCCCCGTTCCACCACTAACCATGTGTAGCAGTTGTCTAAGTTATATTCACCGTATATTGTTAAACACTTACTTTCGTCTTCATTTGCTATTGCCTGAATGGAGACCAACGCTACTACAACAATCATGAAGATAAAATGCTTCAACATCTTGATGTCTCTCTGAAAATGAAATGATTTAAATATGTATACAAGTAATTATACAGTATACAAAGTTAGTATTACAAGGCTAGAGGTATTTCTATTGGAATTTATTTTCACTTCATCTCGGCACAACGTAAAACCCGTTTGAAAATGCCATCATGATTTAAAAAAAAGACCTACAGCATACAAAACATAATATAAAATTAATGATCAAATTGAAAGATAGGTTACAAGAGAAAGAGAAAAGCCTGGTGTATTCTCTTGGGGGAAGATTATCACTCCATAAAACTTGTTCAAGCTATAGCCAAAATTTTGGATTTTCTTTCCTTTCTTCAACTCCACGGGTACATCGTCTCTATTCAACTTATTCTGAATGAAGATGGCAAGACAGTTATTCCATATCAGGGGACCAGTAAAATAGATTGATTAAAAAATATATCTCACAATCTATTTATTATTGCAAAATATTCTTGTGTGTTTGTTAAGTTTCTTATTAATGATAAAATTCTAAATTCAAGTAAATATTTTTTAATGATTTTTCTGAGCGCACATGTAGTTAGTTAATACAGTAAGTATTTAATGTCAGTTACATGTTTATAGTATTAACCTCTGCGACATAATTTTCACCGAACACTTAATTATGAAAATATGATGAATATTTGTTTTAATATTACCTTGTAATCAACCTTTTTGTGTTTAGTTTATGTATTTAATATAATTTCAGGTTTGGGGTCAATTTATAACCCGTAAAGAAAATGGTTGAATCCTTTAATTGTAATTTGTATTCATTTAATATCTCATTTCCGTTTGTAACGGTTGAAAAAAATTGCAGAAACGCACGAAGTGAAATAACACGAATACCAGACGAAATGAGAATACGCGTTCCGAAAACAAAAACAAAAAACAAAAATGTGAAATCTGTAGTACGAATCTGAAATTTGATGAATACAACAAATGCCATACATGAGTAAAATAACTGAGTGCAGTACTATTTCGAAAAGTTAGCAAAAAGCTCTCACCCACAATTTTCCACTTTGACGCTGAGTTGATCAGGAACACTGATGGTCAGATAAGTGAATTTGATTTCAAATTGTGTCATTATAATATAGCTTATCATATTTGGTTTGTCCTCCAAACAGTTCGGAATCTGATATATTGTTTATGTTCTGAGAAAATGTACGATATAATTAAAATATAAAAGGGGTTTCCATATGGTTCTTCGTATGGTGCCGGTTAGATGAAACAAAGCGCGTGTAAACAAGGGCTTGTTGACAATAAATTGGCGTCTCGCCGCAGTTAAAGACAAAAGTACTGACCAGTATAATGTATTGGTCAAGGTCTTCCTCGTGTGACTAAAAGTACCCTACATATTCAACCAGGAAACCTTTCACCAGAGTGAAATAAAATGCATGTTAAGCTATGAAGCATTGCTTGTCCGCCTAAAGGGCCCAAGTAATGTTCCTTGCAGAAGGGCGTTAACCTTTAGTTGCCCATAACTAGAAAACCTTTGGCTCCTTTGACATGAAATCAAAGTAGTGTGTTATTTTTAGATCGTTCTTTCAGTTTGTTAAGTGCAAATATCAAATAAATCAATATTTCTCAAATAAGAGAAAATTTACTGTTAACACCCTTCTGCCGGGAACATTTGCTAGGGTGTTTTTTTGCCGGGACAAGCGGCATTGACGGTTATCAAATGGGCAGAGGGGGTGAGGACTAGATATCTCCACCCTCCTCCTCCCCCGAAAAGAATAACGTGGGAGAGGGGTAGATGATTTATGATAATCCGTAATAATAACTATTTTTATGATCATTACCATCTTGCCCCACCGAACTGAGTTCCTGGGAGTACTGGGAGACGGGGCTCTCGGTTCGTTTACGTGTACGTGGGTGTGTGTGTCTATGTGTATGTCTCTGTATGTTTGTTTGTCTTTGTGTATGTCTCTGTATGTTTGTGTGTGTATATGTGTGTGTATGTCTATTTGCGTTTGTGTGTATGTATCTGTACTTGTGTGTGTCTGTGGACGTGTTTGTAGGTGTCTATGTGTGTATGTATTTGGATGTGTGTATTTGGATGTGCCTGTGTGTGTGTCTGTAAGTGTCTGTGTTTTTCCGTGTGTGGGTGCATTTGTGTGTGTGTGTGTGTGTGTGTGTGTGTGTGTGTGTGTGTGTGTGTGTGTGTGTGTGTGTGTGTGTGTGTGTGTGTGTGTGTGTGTGTGTGTGTGTGTGTGTGTGTGTGTGTGTGTGTGTGTGTGTGTGTGTGTGTGTGTGTGTGTGTGTGTGTGTATGTGTGTGTGTGTGTGTGGGGGGGGGTGCGTCTGTGTATATACTAGGTGTTAAAAATAAAATTGGTTAATTTTGATATGTAATATCACAAAAACTATACCCCAGATAATACTGGCATAAGTTTGAGTTATAGTGAAGAGTGAACATTTTTGTTGAGAGGTGGTTTCAATACGATATCAATTAATCAGTTTTTATGTACATTCATGCTTATTTGAAAAGTTAGAGTTTCAAGATTGTTCAACAATCACAACCCCCTGTACAAAATTGAGACTGCAGCAGAAATCAAATGGTGTGTGTGATAGTGTGTCTTGTCCACACACCAAATAGCAACAAGACAGTGGCTGAGAAGTGAATAGTCTAGCAGTCCTCGTAGGCTACTACATGAATATTAATAGAAGCATTTACGTATGAGACTGATACCAAAGTTTCCAACGTCGTGCTATGCCTGTCATTGTCCATTTGCTTGGGATGCTATTGTATGAGGGACTAGCACACACTCTCACACACACATATTGATATTCATGTGGCACTCTCAATTTGTACGAGGGACTGGATATTGAGCAAAAATCTGAACTCTAAACATTTTAAATAAGGATGGATTATCATAAACTGATTATTGATATCGTATTGAAACCACCTCCAACAAAAATGTTCACTCTTCGAGCTATAACTCATACTCATGCAGTATTATCTGTGTTATAGTTTTTGGTGTTAATACATAGCAAATGTAACCATTTATATTTTTAAAACCTAGTATCTGGTATGTTTGTTTGGTGTGTGTTTGTGTTGCGTGGTGATGTGTGTGTGTGTCTGTGTGTGTGTCTGTCTGTCTGTGTGTGTGTGCTGTGTGTGTGTGTGTGTACGGTATATGTGTGTTTGCGTCTGTGTGTGTGTGTCTCTCTCTGTGTATATGTGTGTGTGCGTTTGTGAGTGTCCTTTTTTTCAATTTTCCCAATCTTGGCCTAAAAACAAGCCACAGGGCGACAGGACACCTTAAAATTGAGGATTTTCAAACCTTTTAAGTGCTTCTTGGGATGCACTTGATTACCCATTTCCCCCAAAAGAAAAAAAACCCCTTGGTCAAAGACATTTAACTTGTCCGCCCCTATACACACGCAGACATGGACACATACAGACACACATGCAAAGACAGAGTGAGACACACAGAGAAATACACAGGTACACACACACACACACACACACACACACACACACACACACACACATACACACACACACACACCACCCTCCTACTACAAAGTATGACAACATACACT
>JZLH01S0625447.1:0-15420 GCA_001188425.1 Eucidaris tribuloides | reverse complement strand
TCTTTATCTTAATTTGGACAATCGAAGATGTAGAAAATCGATTGCCTAATGAAGTAAATACCATCTAATGTACCGAAGGTTCAGTCAATAATCAAGGTTTTTGTTGCAAATTCTGACCATATTCAACAACAAGGTGATGTCCAGGATAGCATTTGAGATAAATTTGATATCTGTTATCTAGTGTGCAACCTTCATTTCTACTTCTTAGCCATTGATATATATATTTTCCATCTTATGTCAACACCATGGCCAGTGGCCACTGATGCAGAGTGTGACTGTGACTGTTTATGATTGTCAGGGCTACATGCTCATGTTTTAGATTAATTTATTTTAGGAAACTATGTTTCTTATCTTCACTGTCATTCTTCTTTGAATACTAGTCGTTGTGTATAATATTTTATATGTATTATATATATATATATACTATAATATATAATATATATATATATATATATATATATATAATATATAAATATATATATATATATATATGTATTATATAATAAACATTACACTTATATATATATATATATAATATATCTGTGTGTGTGTGTGTGTGTGTGTGTATGTGCGTATTATTACATCGATAATCGATAAAATTCGTATGCGAGCTAATTACTGTTCCGTATGTTCGTTACCCGAGTGAACGCCTCACACAGTAAATTAATGAAGCACCGAAATGTATTTGCCTGGTTATTATAAATCATAAACAGCCGAATTATTACTAAGGTTATGCTTATTTAATGAAATATCACCAATTTTAACCTTATTCAAAAAATATAATTAAAGCCCTTTATCATTTATTATAGAATAAAAACCAATTGTAAACGAATTGGACGTCATTATCTATACTTCTTTCACTTTAATTTAAGCGCGTCAAACACATTGATAGAATAACGGACATCATTGCCTCAGTGTGCTCTCGCTGTGCGATTTTTTTTACAAAGATTTTCAGTTTTTCAAGAAATTATTGAAAATTATTCAAAATAGATTGCAATATTGCATCGTCTGTACGTGCTCTCATATCCATCAGAAAAGTAGCTATGCGCATATACTAATTTTTTCATTTTGCAAATGAAATGTTGGAACTTGAATTACAGTGTTCGTTCGTGACTCACTTATGAAATAGACAGCCAATATTAATAATGTAGTAGATTGTTCGTCTTTTCATTCTTCAGATAGCGTATCATTTACATATAAAGCTCAGCGGCGTGCGAATACACATAAACTCGTTATCCCAATAACTCTTAAAATACGAATAACGAGTAAATTAAAGGAACATGTTGCTACCAACTTGTAATGCTCCACAGTTGTATTCAATTTCTGTGAGGTAATGTAATTGTTTTAAACATTATTTTTTAAACTTCCATTCAAGTTGAGTTATATTTTCTTCAAGCAACAAATATACAGAGTTCAAGAACTACTAAACAAAACATATATAAATTTAACTATGCGCTGCTGCGGACATTATGACATAACTTAATTAGAATTTGTTTTTCTTTCCAGCTCAAAAACAGCATAATATAAAACATATCCTTTCATAACTGATGTGACAAATATAAACCAAATTAATTAAATATATCACTGTACTGGTAATAATTATTATGAGGGAACAGAATTGTTCATGTTTTGTAAGTTTTAAATAACGTAGAATGATGTGTAATGATATTTAGATAAGTTTTACATATAAACATCCATCGGTGTCGATTAATTTATGTCAATCTATGAATCATTTCTTTTTAAAATCGTAATTAAGTAAGTTTATTCAAGATTTGAAATAATCTTACATTTACTCATTTTTTCTTTGCCGTAAATAACCATTTTTTTGTTTTTATTTCCTACATTTAATTTTTGTTATTGTATGACCATATTTTGTATCGTTTATCAGTTACCTCTGTGATGTTATTTATTTAGTTGAGGTATATGTGTATGAACTTCAATAGCTTAAATATATTTTTGATGTGCTTTTATAAGCGAACTACAGAAGAATATAAAAAAATATGGAAATGCACAATTTGCCAATTGATGAAAAAGAACCAATTACAGTCGTGACGTTAATGAACAGCCGAAATATATTGTCAAATGCATAGTATGCACCTTTTTGTCAATATGTTGTGGCGTTATATTATAGCGGTATAAAGTATGCATGATATGTACTGAATGTTGTATGGTATGTATGTATGTATGTATGAGTAATTTATGTATGTAATTTTATTCCGTACATATACAGTATATACTTCTTTCAGGTTCGATTGTGACCGATATTAAGAGAGAATAAATTCAACAGAAGAAGTACAAACTGTGCGTATTAGCTACATTAATGAATATGTATTAGACTATGGAAGGGAAGTGGTTCAGAAATAAGGCTTGCATTGTAGAAGAAAGAAATACAGGTGAAATTGCTTTCACGTGTATGTGGTGTGCTGCGCAAGTGTGTAGGATTGAACCAAATATGTCAGTAAAACGTGCTGGATACCATTTGTATGTACCGTTTTGTTTGTGGTGCTGGTTTGTGGCGTAATCGTAAACATATTGTTAAACATTAAGTTCAAAATATTCTTATAAATTAACAGTTACGCTAATATTTTCATTAAACAAACAAATCTCCAAACATGGATATTGAAATATGGACAGCGTTAAGAAAGTATGATAAACTAACTACATGTATGTACTTTGTTGTATGTTGTTAAAATCATGAGTTGAGAGTTTCAAGATAACTTAAGCTTAAACTGATTACCTCGACGTTTACTTAAAATTTCGGAAACAACTGTGACAGATGCATTGACTTGTTTTATGCAAATTACTACGTGTCTTTTGTATATAATTTCTCACGTTCAGAAATTCAAAAGCGAATTCAGGGCTCACAGCAAGTTGCTTTGACTAGAAAACAGAATATCAGGGAATATAACACTGTTGAAAAAAAATATAGGCTTGATAATTGGGGGAAATTCTTTCTAGTAGTGCAAATGGGCAACACATCAAATAATTGTTCTATAATAGAAAACAATCCATTTGTATATGTGCATTAAATGCTTGCTAATGTTTTCATTTGTCTGAAGAAACATTTCCTCATATGATTTTTTTCCAGGCACAATATTCATAAATGAGAACATTATATATATTTGTGGTACAATAAATGGAGGGTTGATCACAATGAATGTCAATTTTGTAAAGGTCTTTGAAGTTAGAATTTTGGCCTTGAATCATAATTTATACGCTGCGTCAGGTTTTTTCAAACTTTCAGTGTACGGTTATTCTCTGCTTCTCTGCTTTTATTCTTAAATAAACTTCCTTAAATCTGAGAGTTCCATGTAAGAATCTGATAAGTGAATATTATTATTATTTTTTTTTTGCACTTGCTGTAAATTATTTGTGAAGCAGTAGGACACATTCTAGTTGAAATAAAACTATTTAAGTCACGTTAAAATTCTATTTTCATTATCAGTTGATTCTGTGTCTTATATAACACTTACAACGCGACATTGAATTGCCAATAGATGAAAAGAAGTTTGTGTTGTTGCTCATGATTGGTGACATAACCTTATGGCAAAGAATATGAAAAACAAATCAACTTTGCCTAATATATACATCTTCTTTAAGCTGTCCATATGAATGGCGGTATGACATCACATTACAATCTCAACATTCATGGTGTATTTTAAATTATACATAAGCTTCAGGCATGTCTCGTCGTTTTAACGCAATATCTGAATGTTAGAGTACAATCTCTTGTATCAAAATATATATCACATTATTTACAGAATATGAAATTTTAATTCCGACCCTTGGACGCTTTCGCAATCACGATTGCGCACACAGACAGAAAGACAGAAGGCCAAACACAGACAACACACACACACACACACACACACACACACACACACACACACACCCACACACAACAACACACACACACACACACACACACACACCACACACACACACACACCCACGACACAAAACACAACACACACACACACACACACACATACACACCACACAACACTCACACACACATACACACCACACACACACACACACACACACACACACACACACACACACACACACACACACCACACACACACACAACACAGGCCTACAAACACAAACATAGGATTGTTTTCATTGTACACTGTCTCAAAAGTAATATGTATGCCAAATATCAAAAGCAACACCCTCTTTGCGTATAAAGAAAAACACATTTTAATGTGACTGATACAATATACAATCACAATCAAGGGCATATCTTAGCTTTCAAATGCGTTTTTCTGTTCAAGTTTGCCGTGTTTTAATCATGATGATCATCGTCAGTTAACAACGAAAAGGTAAATCACAAACGTACCACTGGATACAGTCAATTAGCATCAGCCCTCTTCCCGTAAACAGTCACACAAATTGTGATTCCACCTCTTTGTTTCTGCTTACAAGATATCTCTAGATCAAAATAAGGAATATTGAAGCAGAACAACACATTTGCAAAGCTAACACTATCGCCCTTTGATGTTGACGTTAACAATGATGTCACAGCATATATTCTAATTGTCGAAGAGGCGCTTTTTCACTTGCTACAATTTTTGTGAGTGCTGTAGCATGCAATAAAAAATTGTTCAAGAAAAGCGCCCTCTTTGCAATTATAAAATACTTTTTGAACATATGCTTAAATCGTTCGGTCAAGGACAAAGTCTCAGTTTTCAAATGTCTTTGCTTCATTCAATTACTTGTTTTAATCTCGAAATATCATGTCAAACAACGAACATGTGTCTTCGGATGCAGTAAGTACAATTGTGTTTACCCTTACATTTAATCAATATCAAGACTGAAACCAGTAGAAATGCCAATTGATCACCTATAATAGCAGTTATTTCAAAACTAAGACTATTCTCGTCGTTGATGTAGATACCATTACTAGAGTATTTTCTCATACCAAGAGGGCGGTTTTCCCTTGTAACATTTTTTTAGACAAACTGCTATATTGATAATATATTTATTTTTTTCTCCGCGGCAATTGCCAATTAAAAATGAAAAAAATAAACGGGATTCATAAACTATCCACACTTCACCATGTGTAAATGATCATGGTCGCACATTCCTATACTATTTTACTTCCTTTAACAGCTACCGCCCAAACATACATAGTCTGCACTCATATATAGAAACAGGGCTTTACTTACGATGTGCGGGGTGAAGGAAACAATGTGATACATTTCTTCCGGTATAATCTACGTTGACATTTTTGAACACTGAGAGGACAACTCGTTTTTTTCGTGCATTTTAAATATACATGAAACTTTAAAATAGATGTAGTTTATGGACACGATTATGTGATTAATCATTTTTAAAGTGTAGTTATTGATTGGAAATGTAACGATATCACTTTCAAAAAATGTCAAGTACCTACCACTGCAAAGTTTTCCCCCCCCATACGACACCCACACAAACCACACACATATCCTAACACACACACACACACCACACACACACACACACACACTACACACACACACACACTCACACACACACACACACACACACACACCCACCACATACTACACACACACACACACACACACACACACAGTCACGACAAACACAAAAACGTCACAGCATTTAAAAAAACTCAAATTAAGAAAAATATACATATATTTACAGTGGACTCTCGTTATACAGAACACTGATATCCATTTTCTGGTCCCCAAAATAAAAATTTCTTTGTATTTCATTGTTTTTGCAACTTTGATATAACAAAATTGCAATATAGCAAAGTAATTTTCCTAATCCCAAGATTGTTATAACAAGAGTCCAATGTACAAGGCAATAATATGTTAATCCACACTAAATCTTGTTCAAAATATAATTACATAGACATTCTTTCAGTTCTGTAATCAATTGACTGTACACACAAGGAACGTCCAAAAAGTAAATGAACACACGATATTTTTACAAGAGATGAATTTTTTTAATTTTCATAGTACTTGTTTCATTTTAATACATTTTTCATTGATATTGTACAGCCAATTATCACATATTGGCTAGTACATGAGTCATCTCAATAATAAGAATGCATCAACTTCAATCTAAACTGTGCTAAATCCTGTTGCACAAACATTTTATTCTACTGTAGAGTATAAAAATATTTTGGAAAATACACCCTCATTGGTCATCAAGATTTTTATTTTACCATTAAAGCCCAAGTTTAGTTTGGGGGATTTTTTTTTTTAATTTGAAAGCTTTATGCCCAAAAGTCATATCCCAGCAATAACAGATTCTGAATGTCTTTAGTTTTCGGGTTGGGCCAATTACATTCCTAATTACATTCCTAATCACATTTTTGAGTGTTGCCAAGGACAACAAGCAGGTGTTAATTAACATGATAATAACCTCTTCTGGCTAGGCCAAGGAAGATTTTTGTCATTGTGATTTACACCTGGCCAAGAATGTAATTAGGAATGTAATTGCCCATCCCTGGGAGGGACCCCCCGAGATTTGTCAAAATATTAAAAAAAAATCCCCCAAACTAAACTTGGGCTTTAAGTTCCCCTTGTCTACCCAATGCCGGAAGAGGGCTTACCTAGGGCCATAAGTTTAGTTTGATATTGTTCGGTTTGAAACCAATTTCTTTGTTACAAAATGCAGGAAAAATACATAAAATTAGTAAACAAAAAAATATATATGGAATTTCAAAGAAATTGTTTTTCGCTTCTACAACAAATGAAGTACTATCAAAAGTGAAAATGAGATCAGAATTAAAGCCAAACTTGTCTGTACTAACTAGAGGCAAGAAGTTTAAACTTGTTTGATAAGTCTTTGAAAGCCACTATTGTAATAACATGTCAGTACCATGAAATTTGTAGTGTGTTTGTTGCAGTTTGTTACAGTTTACAACTTTTCAATTGGATGTGTTGGATTCATGGAAGAACAAGGAATTTGATGTTCAGAACACTGTAGAACATGGAATTTGACATTTTGGAAAATTTAAAAAACTTAATGGCCGTACCCTAACCCCCCTTTTCACATTTCATGCCAATAGGGCCTTAACACAAGTACAAAGTCTACAGCATTAATGCCCTTTTGCCCAAAATGCTGACACAGGCTTTAGGATATCCTGAATAGGACCACTGTCCTTGTTTTTTGTTCTACAAGTGAATCTTCATCAATATTGCACAGTGGAAAAATAATTTTCCAAATATAACATCATATATTTTCAATCATTCTTAACATATAAAATAGCCCTCTTCATCGTAGGGTAACACATTTCTTAACTACACATCACAGATTTTGAAACATAAAATGGTGTCTTACTCTTGATCAACATGCATCACCATTATACTATGAATCTTGATATTCACCAAAATATGAGTACCTTTAATGATAATGCATATATCATAACATAAACAATACAAAATACCACAATTACAACAGTTACACTTCAAGTTAAATTATCATTCAATTTTTTTCAATCCTTCAATGAATGCTAAATTAAACTGAATACAAAAACAAACAGGTTGTCAAAAAAGTGCAAACAATAGTACATGTTATGTTTAAAAGAAATTAAACAATGTTTCAGCTCCATACTCGTGCATCAGATAATTTTTTAGACAAAATTTCAAAATTCTGTGTAGAAGTTTCTGTTTGGTGTACCTCGTGTAGCTCTACATTATAATATATGATTTGTAGATGAATGTGAAGATCAGTGTACTTGGTCATTTGATCGACGAACTTGAGAAAATTGAAAAAAAGTGAGAATACTTATTAGCAAATTCGGACTCTTAATTACTGTTTTCGAAAGCAAAACAAAACAACCTCAAGAACAAATAAAGCAAAATCTGCAGTATATATGAGCTTTTTCCAAATAGAGTATAAGTAATGAAATATAACAATATTCATACAACTTACTACTAACTTGGTTAGTGGTCAGAACATGTTTTAGGAAGATCATTGTCACATTCCAAAATATGCATTCACTTCATATATTCTACATATTATAATAACTAAAACACATACCATCATCATATTACAGGTCTATGACTGGCATTCTTGCATGTAGTCAAAGAGAAGTGCAATGTCCCAGTATTTGAACCTCAACTCAAACTCACAAATCGCAATTACACACCACTCATACTTTGCAGAATATACACACCTCACATTTGCATAATTTCACGCGTTCAAGTGATTTTGGCTAAGGAAAAGGTAAACTTTACAGCTACATTCTTCCGTTACGATGATGAAAGATCATAGTAATTAACCCATTGGCTACGGGAACCGGTTGTGCCCTGTGTTAACTCTATGGGATTTTCAGAATCTCGGAGGCAACGGGTTAATAAATTCTCATTCACAAGAAACAGCAAAGTTCTAAGCACATTTCCTAAACACAAAAAAATGCAGGATTTTTTTCTATGGAGTTTCAAACTCTGGGATCATTTTACAAACTTAATGTCCATCGACCAGTGGATACTGGTATGTAATTTGTACATGACACAAAAAATAACAAACTTCTTTCTTTTCTGCAAATAAAATTCTCTGATTTCCCTAATTTGAGTGATTTTTTCTCAAATTTTGTGATTTTTGCTGACTGGAAGAAAAAGGAAAACTCATTTCACATCTTGTCCCAATTTCCAGGACAGCTAGGAATCCTGAAGAGATCAATGCATCATTTGGCCCTGGAACTGTTTAAAAGTTTAATCTATAACCCCTTGGGCTTCATGCTCTTTGACATTATTGTTCGATGAGAAACGACACAATTTTTACATGGTTGACCATGAAGCGATTACAAACCAAGAAATGTGTGACTCTTGTTTTATTCTAAAGTCTACACAGAAATTTTATTTTCTTCATTTATACTAGTAGAAAATGTGTACTTTATGGGGCAAAGGCATTAGGCAATATAAATCCATCATTTATCCAATATTTGACTGAAATATCTGACATACATTTTCAGGCTTCTCTAGAAGCTCATCGTCTGTGAGTATGCAGTGTACTGGTTTATGTATAAGCCCAATGTTCCCAAGGGGTTAAATTGAATTCACAGCTGACTCTGTTTTGCACGCATAAATTCACTTCTCTCCTTCCCGGCCGCAGGTACTTCTCTCTCGTCCCACAGTGTCACTCCATCACACGTGCAGATCGTCTTTGTGTTTTCAAAGAGGCCTGCTGACCTTGCAATGATGCCACATGCAATACTGCAGAGGGAGAGTGAGGAACAGAGGAGTTAAGAGAATTTGAACTATTTATCATTTAATTCTGTTCATTTCACATGTTGGACAAACATTAATGAGTTTTACACAAATTCCAACAACAATTCTAATACTACTACTAATAACATTAACATAGCATCAAAACACTGCTGAATCCAAAATATTCTCCGGTTCTATGAACCGGGGGATACAATAACATACCTGTCAACCTGTTCTTATCTAAGTTACTAGGCGGTTCAACAACAAAAACCAAAATAAATGAAACTACTGAACCAAATGCCTTGGTTACTATAGAGATTTTAATGCAATGCCCAAATTGTACTGGAAATGACGTGTTTACATTCACTTGTGCGTGATGGGACAAAAGGTTTGTTTTATTCATGGCTTTTTCTGATAAGAAAATATTTGGTTCAGCTGTTTCAAATATTTTTCTTATTCGCACTCTAATCTCATTTTTTTTTATTATATAACCTTTTTCTTGTTTACCGTACCGCCTAATAACTGTAATAAGCCCAGAGCTGCCCGGAAAATCCGTACTGCTTGGCAGGTATGCAATGATACCAGTAACAATAAGATAAATAAATAAGTAAGTAAGTAAGTAAGTAAGTTAAGTGAGTGAGTAAGTAAAGTAAGTAAAGTAAGTAAGTAAGTAAGTAAGTAAGTAAGTAAGTAAGTAAGTAAGTAAGTAAGTAAATGGCATTTACAGACTAGTTTGAAATCAAATTGAAGTTTTCATGAGAAAGCTTGAATGTACTGGTTATAAGGCAGTGTATAGTTTTGGCAGATATAATGAAATAAAATGTTCTTCTATCATGTGTTCAGATAAACCTATATAATCTATCCATGCTTTTAAAATTGCACACTCTGAAATACTTCCATTTTGTTAATGCAGTGGTACAAGAAAATAAACCTGCATCTACCTTTACCCTTCTTATCATGGTAAAGAGAACTGGACAGACAACCTGAAAAATGCATAATGCCTCTGGCACATTTTGCCACAGGGAATGTACGCAATGACATCTGCTCACTGATCATTCAAAAATCACAATTTGCCATTAAGAAACAATTGGTTTGGTCGTTTTCTGATGTCTGGCATGACAATATCACATTTTACAAAATATTAATTTATAAACCCTTTTTTCACTATAGACTGGCTATAACTCCAAGTACTAAAACTAAAAGTGATGATTTAAAAAAATAATAATAATAGCACATGTCAATCTCCTTTTTGAGTGCCTAGAAATTTGACACAGATAAGCATTATTTTCACAAATAAAACAGCTTCACAGAGGCATATGGAATCACCACAATATGAAACTTAAATTGCTTGTAACATGAGGTATCCATGTTAAAGATTACACCAGAGGTAAGAACAAAATACAAGAAGTGTGACCTACCCAGCTCCAAATTTGGCACTAATTTGGGAGGTCAGGTCAGGTTGTGCTTGGGGTGTCTCTCCTACAACCAGTGACCGTCCAATTATGTCCCATACCTGGAATAAAACCAATTATGAATTATGAAATAAAAAGTGTGAGGTACTGAAAATGAGGATTATTGTTCATGTCATGTTTCTGCATCATGGTAGAATGTCAAGTTAACCCACTGGCTATGGGAACCGGCTGTATCCTGTGTTAACTCTATGGCATTTTCAGAATCTCTGAGTCAACGGGTTAAATGGTTAGTCAGAAAAGAATTTATGTAACAGCCATGAGAATATTAACCTGTTGGAGACTAAGAACGAGATATCTCGTGTTGGGGTCTACAGATAATGTGTGTTATATTGAAAATCATCTCCAATGGGTTAAAGGAGTCACACGAGGATCATTATTTCAATCCATTTCCAGTTAGATATGTCTTCACAGAACATGCAGGCACTGAGGCTGAAGCATGTATTCTAAGACATATTATTCATCATGGAATGGTCTCCTTTTTTTATCTTCACACCCATTATTTCCTCACCAATTTAACAGCCTGGATAAATTAGTTAATGATTGAATACAACATGCAACACTTAAAGACCAAACTCAAATTCCCAGATTTTCTCTGATTGCTCAAATTCCCTGACTGGAATAAAAGTGACCCCATTTTAAAGGATGTGCCTGATTTTCATGATAGCTGTGAAGTTGAACCATGTATAATATTTAAATACCACCTGTGCATAAATGGCATGATCTTCTGTCTAGGGGCTGCATCAAAATTCCACTGCTGATTACAACAAAAACTGCCACAAGGTAATTGTATGATACACAAAAATAAATGAAATTAGTCTACAATTCAAACTCATGAGAAATTGAACTATGTACTTTTTAAATGGAGAAATCAAATTCTTAACCTTGAAATTTAAAAATTGGGATGCCACAATAACTCTATGCAGCAATTATTGGATCATGACATTATATTGTGCTTTAAATTTTAAAGTTAAGAATTAATTTTTTTTATCTTCTGTTTATAAAGTACATAGTCGAGTTTCTCATGTAGGAAAACATATGATCAGACACCGATATCATGAAAATTGGTCAAGGTATCATTTTGACCTCACATCAAAAGTGTGTTGATCTTGCACTGTAGCGCCCTCATTTGAGATCTGAAGCATAATAAATTATACGTTTTTAGAATACTTGTGACTAGACAAGTAATTTGATATGCATATTGACACAATTTACACAACTGTAATATTTGACCCCTGTGTGAACCTTAATTGACCCCTCCCTAAATTTCCCCAAAGTTCGAAGCAGCCAGCCCAAGTCAAAAATGTTTAAAATCCATCATACATTTGTTCCCAGACTTTGGTCACGACACCTACAGGCTGGTCCTTGAATAAGTATAAATGAAGAGATTAATATACTGGTCAGACATTTTTTACTGGAAACATGAATTTATGGGTTTATACTCCATCCACAGTCAACTAAGTGCAATTTATGCAGTTGCTCAATGAACAGTAATGCCACAAAGCAGTGATCTGGGGTTTATTTCAAACGTGATTATTACCTTGACATTATTGTTCTCCTTCCTGAATCTGGCTCGGCCATCATCACCTGCTGTAATTAGTCCAAGATCTCCTGTCAGCTGTAAATGTCAAATGTGGAGATTAAATTTTACATCTCTGCCTAAAATAATATGATGTTCTGCCATACTCACTCCCCACCCTCACCCAAAGACTGCCATGTTATAATAGAGAGTCTGCTAGATGCTTCATTCATGCGTCATATTTGTCAATATATACAGTTTCGTATTCTAGTATGTTTATTTGTCCATTGAAGCACTATCAGGTACCTCCAGACATTTTCTTTAAGCTGAAACTCCACACTGTTAACTAATGTCTATAAATAAGGATATCATTGGAAAATAAGCAAGTTATAAAGCTTTATGGGCTATCCTTAGTCCTAGAAATCAAAGAATAAATGTGGAAACTGCAGTTTTATAAACCTTTAATTTAAGCAACAACTAGGTAATCACCTACCATTTCAGAAAAAATATATATGAATCTCAGTTTTGGTCAAATACGGTTTGAATTATTTACAAAGAAGTGAACAAGTGTTTTATATCTAATACCATCTTGTGAGTGCAAAAAAAGCCTTAAAGATTAGTGACATGATTGGGAACACTTGAAAATGCCTCAAGAACCAAATGAGTTGAAATATATACCAACTATACACTAGCAGGAGTGGATCTTCCACTTGGGAGGATTTGTCTGTAATTTGTTTACTTAAGGAGAATCAAGCATAAACATAGGAGTATCTTAATTTTTTCCGGGGACGATAAAAATAAGCCCCATAGAGAACCACACAGCAGGTTTCCGTGCTACATGTGATATTGACATTGTTTATTTTAGAATGAGTCAACGTTTGACTACAAGATTTTCACAGGAGAATCCTTGCATAGTTTATTTGATTCTAGATTAGTTTCAGCCCAAGTTGAGGACTACCCCCAATCATGCCATTTACCTTTAATTCATATTACGTAGAGAATAGAAGGGTGCTATCACTGTAAAAAGCCCGTAGGTATTATAACACCCCTCTGGTTCTCAATGGATATTCCATCAACACCTTTCTGGCTCTTAACAAACAGTTTTTTTTTTTGGGGGGGGGGGGAGTGGGGGTTGTATACATCCTTTAAAAAAGTGTGCTGTAAATCTAGGCAAAATTCCTCACATATCTGAAAACAAATATCTTTCATGAATTTCTATCATGCCTCTGCCTTACAAACACAGCAGCACCAATAATATTGAAGCCCAATTTAGCTTTGGGGATTTTTTTTTTTCATTTGAAAGCTTTATGCCCAAAGGTCATATCACACCAATAACAGATTCTGAATGTCTTTCGTTTTTTTGTTTTTTTATCATTAATTAATTAAAAATCTCGGGGGTGGGGGGTGGGGGAGAGGGGGGAGGGGTGGGGACCCCCAAGATTTTCGACTACATTTCACATCCAAAGAGTTAATAAGGTTTTAACCCCTTGGGCTCGATGCTATACAGCACTGTTGTTCATTGAGAGACGACGCGATTTGCACGTGCTTGACTTTGAAGGGAATATAAACCATGTATTCTAATAAAATTCCTCACACAATATTTATATTCTCATTTTATACCACTCAAAAGTATGTAATTTTGGGGACAGACGCATTAAGTAATGAAACTCTACCGTTTATCCAGTGTTTGACCTAAATTTTTGTCATATATTCTGGGCTTCTGTAGAAGCCCGTCGTCTCTGAGTGTGCAACGTACTGGGCTTGTGAACAAGCCCGTCTTCCCCAAGGGGTTAAGGTTATCCGAGTTATACCTTATCAGAAAGAGCACACTCTGCTCTTTCTGATGAGGTATAACTCAGATAACCTTAACACCTTATTAACCCTTTGGATGCTATAATAAAAAATATAGTCGAAAATCTTGGGGGTACCCTGAAAAATCTTGTGGGTCCACCCCCAACCCCCCCCCCCCCCCCGACGATTTTTCAGTAATTAATTTTTTTAAAAATGAAAGACATTCAGAATCTGTTATTGGTGTGGTATGACCCTTTGGGCATAAAGCTTTCAAATAAAAAACAAATCCACAAAACTAAACTTGGGTTTTAATAATGTGAATAAAGCTTGTGTTCTATGTGCTCTATGATACAAGTTGATTTTAATGTACTATCAAGCTATCTATCATACTATATTGCAAGAAAAACATATAAAATACAAGTCAACAGAAATATATTTATCAAATTTAATCATCCCATTTCCCCTAAATTAGTGTATCACAATATTCAACTGAGGTGGAATTAATAGCTTAAACTATCAACAATTTGCCTCCAAAATTCTAATTCCCACAGAATGAATACATGAAACATCTGGCTTCATAGCCAAGGGATTAACTCACCTCATCAGATTTTGCCTGCTGGCCATGAAGGAATCCTCTTGCATCAAAAACATCTCCACAGCTGTGAAAGAAATCAAAACAAACTGTTTTTAAAATCCAGTCTGCAACAAAGTCCCAATTAATAATTGCTCACCCCAAATTTTCATGTAATTTAAATTGTGCATTAACAAGTATAATCAAAGTTAATTTATATGTGTAAGTGATTTCATGAGCCATTGGACTTGACTTGCTTGCATAAAATGACTCATGTCCACCTCAAGTCACAGGCTAGTTGAACAACTATATAAACTTTGAAATTCAAGATAAAACCAGTTGAGCTTGCAAAATTACTCAGGACTTGACTGAAACTAAAAAATAGCACATGCCACTACCTCTGAAATATTTCACTGAAGATCGACATCAAAATGATTTTTACCTTAGTTTTAATAAATTACACAAAAAGAGAAGATTTTTTTTTCAAAATTGGACAAATAAAAAGAAATTCACGGAACTGAGTTTCTCTAAATTTCATGAAACACAGATATCAGGTAAAATTATTATCAATTAATTATCTCATTATTATTATTAAATATCAGGTAAGATTTTGCAATGAAGTTTTCATCCAGGAAAAAGTCAATTGCTTGATTATCAAGAAAACATTTGAATAACTGCATGTACAGTGTATATAAATATATAGAATAAAATTTATATCAATATGCATCAAACTCTTCCTTGTATTACAAACGTATATTTCCTTTTGCATACAAAACCAACGGAAAATTGTGAATCCAAGGAACCACCACTTGGCCAGTTTGACCAGTATGAAATGCTAGGAAATTTTGCTAAATTTTTAAAATCCTATTTACTTGTACAGTTTACATTCAGTTCCAA
>JZLH01S0625421.1:59259-72706 GCA_001188425.1 Eucidaris tribuloides | reverse complement strand
GTTACGTTACGTACGTACGTCGTCGTCGTCGTCGTGTGTGTGTGTGTGTGTGTGTGTGTGTGTGTGTGTGTGTGTGTGTGTGTGTGTGTGTGTGTGTGTGTGTGTGTGTGTGTGTGTGTGTGTGTGTGTGTGTGTGTGTGTGTGTGTGTGTGTGTGTGTGTGTGTGTGTGTGTCTGTGTGAGTCTTATGTGTGTATGTATGTATGTATGTGTGTTTATGTGTGTGTATGTGTCTGTGTGTGTGTCTGTGTGTTCTTAAATAGGGGGTATTATGATGTACAGAAAATAGAAGGCCTAGATGGTCTGTATTCCGTCTAAAATCGATGACGCAGGCATAATGATTTATAAGCAGGTGATTTGAACAACTCGTTGAAACAAAATGTTATAGGAAATGTTATGTAATTTTTACGAGTGAAAGCAATTATTGTTTATAAAAGTACATTTCATTTTCTGTATGTTTTGTCAGTATATGAAATTTCAAGACCTTTAAAATGCTTTCTAAATGGCGTTCTTCATACGTGATGAAAGCTATAGCAGTAAATAATAATAACAACGTCTTATTTACCCCGGGTAGCCACTTCAGTCTGATAGGCTGCTTTCCCAGCGGGCCCTGCATAACATAAATGTTATTACCACCCTTCTCAGTTCTAAAATTCCGAGCGCCTGGCAAGAAAGCAGAAGGTACCATTTTAAGAAGTCTTTGGTATGATTCAGCCGGGGCTCGAACCCGCGACCTTCCGGGCGTGAAGCGGACGCTCGATCCATAGGCCATCGCTTATACGTCTTTCATGACTCACGATATGTTGCTAAAACATTCTTCCTTTTATTCTCTCCATAAAAGAAAACGATGAAACAGCAGCTGACACAGAAACTGACGAAGATGTACCGGAAGAAGGGGATGACGACAGGGGTCAGGAGGTCATCAATTATCAGGATATACAAGTGGATCATGACAGTAAAGTCACCAGCGAAAATGAAGCAGAAAAACAAGGTTTGTTTGTTGAAAAGATTTTATTTACTGCATTTCATATTTTTTTTTCGTAACAATAACATAAATAACAATCCATGAATCATATACAATATACATGTAGATTCAGATTACAAAATTTTGATTTACAAAGTATTATCATAATACAAAGTAAATAGATTATATACATGTGCGTAAGGAGCGTTACGAGGAATAATAGATATGTATGATACATTTATATGACGGAAATATATGACCAAAAAACAAGGTATAATAATTATAAGGCTACATTTGCCGCATTAAACATGTGTCATTTTGTTTCTTGCCTAATTCACCGTAGCATGTAGTATTTGTACGGGATTTTTCTAATTGCAGATAAGTTATTTTCGAGCATTCCAACAATAACTGACACACTGAATGAAGCGACGCCTAACTATATCGTACAGAAATCTTAAATTTGTACTATTTCAGGCCTGAACATCATTTTGTTTGACAGAAAACTAAACTTTACACCATTTCAAGCCTGGAAATTTCTAGATTGAACCGGTCACGAGCGCTTTTAAACAAGTTTCAGGGCAACAACACTCACGACTGTTTGTCATGCTCCAACCTGCTGGATTTGCACCAGATTTATTCGTCAGTATGTACGGTTTCCACTTCAAGTTTCCCTCGCATCATTAACCAAGGGAGGAGAAAATGGCGGTTTAAATATCGTGCGACTGCATGCACAGGCACGCGGTCCCATGATCTGAAACCTTCAGGGACGAAGGCGAGAAGTGTCGAGTTCGCCACTATTCTGGGCCGTAACCTCTGAAGTTCAATCTCACAACACCTCCTGTACCGAAATTTAACACCTTGTATCGAAGATGGATGACCATGGGAAGATTTATTCTCTGGCTTTACACGGTGGAGTGCCGAAAGAACCCTTCATGCTGAAGTGTTGGAAATCCTTTCATCGATCTCGAATTTCACACGCGCCGACACGATGCTTTAATTAATATTCTTCACTGTACGTCATCAAACGAAAAACACGTACTCTTAAATGACTTAAATCTTAGGTATCATACATTTATTTGTAAGATCCTTATTGAGGCAAAGTATAAATGACAGCAGATTACAATGTGCAATTTCACTTTTGATTACGAAAGTGGACGCAACGTAATACTGCAAAAACGGGAGAATTGGGAAAGAATAAAAACGAAATAATAACAAAATCGTGAGCTATATAAGCACAAAGTAATCCTTATTGGACCTGACATTTCTTATTCCGATCGGATTTATATGTATTTGTCAAGTTAAGCCGAAGCTGTCTGAGTACATTCCGGCTACTAGGCCTTGTAAAGCCCCCAGGCATCTTCATTCAATTATCGCGACCGAGCCAAGCCAAGTCCTGAATATTCCGTGATCTGTACAGGTGCATTGGTAAAAAGAAGCAATAATTATGATAATTTCGAACTGCCCCGACGTTGACAGACGTATTATATACAACCAGTGCCCAGATATATAATGTAACGCCTCAGTAGTCGCAGTAACCCAAATCAGAACAGTGTGAAATTTCCGATTCTTATAAGGACCTTATTAGTATTGTCCTCCCCACTGTTTAATGGCGAGTGGCGTCTCCTGACCTTTTCTGGATTTTTTTCCGTATGCAGTGAAATCCCTATGTTTATGATGAAATAGGTAATACTGTACATTTAAACAGTGCAGAACGAACATCACCATTTAACGTTATCTTCTTAAATGGTGTCTCATGTACGATGTGGTCTGAATCTTTGATCTCTGTTGTTTTGTTTAGTTCCTGTTTGTCGTTGTACCATGTAATATACAAATTTGATAATGTTGCCCAGACCAATTTCGTGCACTGGGGCCAATTTTAATATTATGTTACATTAGAAGTCAGTTATTTTATTGATTTGATTCCTGACGACAGAGTAACTTCACATCTACGCAAGACGAAATTCCCCAAATAATGTCTTATTCTTGAGCATACCGTAAACATATGCAAATACACATGTGTAACATATACATTTACCGATTTTGTTATGATAATAGTCCCAATCATCCTTAAGTTTGGGGGGGGGGAAGGGCGCATTTGTTTTTAACTTGTTTTTACCCATTAAAAATAAGAAAGTGAATATGTATTTCTACAACTTACAACATAAAACGTGTCTACAAATTGTATTCCGACAAATTTCTCACAGTATATTAGAGGACCTACGAAATTATACGAAAATACTGTGGCAATTTATGAGAAAAGGTTTGACTTTGATCAATTTTAAAAGGAAAATTATGAATGGAGCGCTCAATCTCATAATTCCAAATAAAACTGGAAGATGAAATGTCAAATGTCTTTCACAATAACCAGTCATGGTATTCATTGGACAATAACCCAGGTTGCGGTTTAGAATCAGTATTAGGTTCCTGTGGTTGATTATAATGCAATTCCTTTTAAAGATGCGTACTAATGGGCTCTAGCATCGTTCAGTTTCCTGTTACGGTCATTTGTGTGATGAACATGCAACAAATAGGAAAGGATTCGATTGTTTTCAATTTCCTTTTGTTTCTACATCTCTTCTGTACTTTACAAAATGTATCAAACGAAGCAATGGGGATTGTATTTATCTTTCCAAAGCCACCGCGATCTAAACTTCTTGCCTTTGATGGGAATGTACATGCAAGCATTTCATGTTACAATTTACATCTGGTTTTCACTGTGACGGTTTCTTTTTGTTCCAGTGGTAAATAGTGTTCTTAGTTATATTTCTCTTTACACTACGTTTTGACGAACGCAATGCGTCTTGACAAACACAGCCCTAAGATCGAGACATAATCACAGTGTTGACTGTAATATTAAATCTAACTCGATAGTCTTAATCGTCAACATTATTCTAATCTGATAAAATCATAAAACATTCTAATCCTGGACGAAATACATTAGCATATCTTGCTTTAAAGATCTAACTTTATTACACCGGTTGAAAACATCGTTAGCGCAAGTAGGAAACCTAATTCTGCATTACATGTCATTATCATTACGTCACTGGCGACCCATTGGATTTCTGCCTAATTTACCTATTTGTTTCGATGTCACTAGACATATTGGCTTACTAACTGAATAAATAATTATATTCGGAATATTATGATAGATAGAAGTCATCTACGCGATGTAACGCTGTTGTATTGATGTTTGGCGAAGAGCAAAATTGCGTTGCTATATCAGGCATTGTCAAACATTGAATAGAGACCTCACTTAAAAAAATTTAAACTTTTACATCTGAACTATAATTATTGTATTGTTTGAAAGTGACAAATAAACATCCTAGAATCTTTAGACAGTTATGCTGTCATGTAGCAAAATATGTACAGATAGATATCGGTACATGAATTAATGTCCCCAGGACAAAATTTGTAACACAGTAGTCTATAGAAGAAAAGTGGAACGGTTGCTCAATGATTTTCATTTTTTAAAGGCACTTTATGATCGTTTTGAACTGCAATTTTTTCAGTGCTTTATTTTCAAAACCTTATCAGAGACACTAGTAGAATGAAGGATCATGTAGCTCAGATTTTCTACACTATAAACTTTGTTACAATATAAAATACCTTTAACCTATTTCTTACGGGAACCAAGCGGAATCACATCCTCACGGGATTAAAGAATATCTGAAGCAACGGATTAAACATAGAGTGATGATAGTCATAGCAATATAAAATTTATTTGGTTTATGATTTGGTGCGATTTCATGCAATCAAAAGGAATTTACATGTATATAACTTACAAAGCCATAGAAATACCCTCATGGCAAAACGGGTGGGGAAATAACACAGCCTATAGAGATGGCAATGAGATTGTGGTTGTTATGATATGCTATTGTGATTATAGATTGGACTAAGTTGTCTGATAACCTCGATTTCTGTTATCCATTTATTTATTTCATTGTGGGGGTGAGATGTTGAATTAGATATAACTCGTGACAGGTGCATTGTGTATTCACTAATGTGCAAAGCAGAATAATCGACTATAACACTTCTATAGCCATTCCTTGGTTTTCAGTCTCTACATCAAGACTATTGTGAAACACCTCACATACCCACCCTGACTACAAAATCTAGTAGTAAAACATATGTACAGTACATTACCTATTCTAAATACATGTATTGACTGAGAGATACGTTTACAAATAACATCACTTAATGCACGTGCAGTGTTTACGTCAAAGAAAAGCAAATCTGCCTCTGTGAATATAAATTTATATACTGACATATAATGGTTAGTACATTGTCATAATAATGCACTTGAGATGGATATAAGACAACATTAATGATCATTATTCTGAAGGCATAACTGCTTTCCGTACACCGGAAAAAATGGCTTCCAGAATCTTATCACTGCATTATTTCATCTTATGAGTGCAATATATTGGACATTTTTGGTGGCAGTTCATTAACATCGTCCTATTGTGATTATAGATTGGAGTAAGTAGTCTGATAGCCTCGATTTCTCTTATCCATTTATTCATTTCATTGTGGGGGTGAGATATTGAATTAGATATAACTCGTGGCAGGTGCATTGTGTATTCACTAATGTGCAAAGCAGAATAATCGACTATAACACCTTTATAACCATTCCTTGGTTTTCAGTCTATACATCAAGACTATTGTGAAACACGTCACATACCCACTCTGACTAGCGGTAAAACATATCGTACAGTACATTACCTATTCTAAATACACGTATTGACTAAGGCATACGTTAACAAATAACATCACTTAATGCAGGTGCAGTGTTTACGTCAAACAAACGCATATCTACCTCTGTGAATATAAATGTGTATTGACATATAATGGTCAGTACATTGTCACAAAAATGCACTTAAGATGGATATACGACAGCATTATCGATCGTTATTCTGAAGGCAAAAATGCTTTCCGTATACCGGAAAAATAGCTTCCAGAATTTTGTCACTCCAGTATTACATCTTACAAGTGCAATATAATGGATATTTTGGTGGCAATTCATTAACATCGTCCTTACTGCAATGACCGTACCAATATTTTTCTGGAGACCAAAGTGTGCCTTTGTTTCACCATTATCGTGTTTGTAATGTTTATCCTTGGGGCCCATTATGGAGAAGTGTTATTTTATTGATGGAATTTTATCCATTTCGATCCAACGTATACATATTTGATTAACTGCACGAATACTAGCTTTTTGTCAAGCACTTTGCATCTCGCCTTCCAGAGGCGAAATTATCGAGCTGATACATCAAGGCCTTCACAACAAATTCATAGTGGGTGCCAAAATATGGTTCACTTAGTCCATTATGATGAGTTTTACTGTCTTTCCTGCTTCATGGGGATGTTCATTAACCCAGTATACCTCAGAGCAAATTGTTATCGTTTACATCAATCCACTTTGTTCGTCTGGAGGAGGGAAGTTGAGTGGGAGGATGAGGAGGAGGTTGTTTGAATAGAAGGATGCTGGTTATCTTTCGAATGACATTGTGAACCAGTTAACAATGCAACTAAAATTTATTGTAAATAGAATATAAAATTATATCGTCATTGGTAAACGAAATATGTTTTATAAAGTAACCTTGTCTGTAACGATTTTGTAAGATCGTAATAATTGTTATCGATACCGTGAGTTTCATTGATTGATCGGAAATGACACATGATAATGCCTGTTGAGAGAGCCATTATTCTGCACGTCACTAAAATGAATCAAAACGATCAACACAAACAAAACAGCGGCAGACAACCATATCAATTTACTAAGGCGATCTTTAACTTTCCTTTATGGTCTAGAGTTTTGTGCACACAATGGTAAAGCTGGAACTAAAACCGTCGTTTTTAGCACATTTTTGCCATTGTAACAAATCTACAAGCTTGATTTACATTGACACGAGATTTATGATAATCAAAGGTTTCTCTTTAAGGTTAGATCAAAATACGTGACCGAAGTCAATGTTATGACCCGCGGAATTGAGTCTAAAGACTTCCTTTTTGGTAAAAAATCTCGTGGAAGATCCCCGTTTTTCTCATTTTTTCTGACTTTGCCGCTTCATAAAATAAAAGTGCGCTATCTGTAAATATATTGACGATGAGTGTTTGTAGTGGGAAGTCTGAGGATTCTAAAAATGTAAAAATAAAATTTTACTGGCTAGGAGAAGGCCCGCGGAATTGGCAAAAACCAATCACAGACACCATTTTCTCTCAGTCAGAAATCTTCGCAGCCTTTATCATTATGCCTTCGAGTGTGAATGTAAACAATAGACACGCTCCTACAGTACAGTGCGGCGTGAGGTCAGTAGTGCATGACCAGTGCCTATATTAGCTCGTATTTCTCTGCGCAAAAGAGGAGCATTTTCTGTTGTTAAGAAATTGATATGATCACCCATTGTCCTATTCAAAACAGACTTTTTCTTACTTGAACTGATGATCGTTTTTATCCACGTGTAAAAGTTGTTTTCATGCATTTGGAGTTTTTATAATCTATTTTAGAGGTTAGGGTATGAATGTCTTTGTATACCAATCTGCTCACACATGTGTGCTTCATGTACGTACACAAAATAAAAAAGGAGCAATCTCACTGACATCGTTTCATTTTTACATTCTTGTATCAGCAGCAGATGATGAAAGTGACGAAGAAGAAACAGACACCGCAGAAGAGACAGAAGAAGAGGAGGGAGAGGGAGAAGAGGAGGAGGAGGGAGACGAAGTCGAAGACGAGGGCGGAGACGGCTTTGAATACGTGCTAACGCCATCAGCAGCCCGAGAATTACTGCTCGAACTAAGGGACCCTGTTCAAGTTGCCAAGTTTGTCGTCGAGACCGACGACTCGGAAGGATTTCTCAGGGCGCTCCGACTTCTACTACACGACGGATACGTAAGTCTAAAATCGAGAGTTGCGTCCATGAGACGGGGGGGGGGGGAGGTGGAGGTTGGGCCAAGCTTCCTGGAGCTTGGATTGCTGAAGGTGCTGCTGTACCACTGGCTTTCTCACGAGGGCAATACCGTTGCTTGTCCGGTAGAAGGGCTCTAGCACATGTTCACGGCAGGAGGGCCTTAACAGGAAATTTTTATCTAATATGAAAAATATTGCCTCATTTGATATTTGCGCTTAACAGACTGAGAGAAGAGTCTAAGAATATCACACTACTTGATTTCATGTGAAAAGATCTAATGGTTTTAAAGTTAGGGGCAATTAAAGGTTAAGGCCCTTCTGCCCGGAACATTTGCTAGGGCCCTCCTGCCGGAATTTTGACCATTCAAAATTTGTTGATATTACCAATATGTATTCAGATTGATTTGCACCATAAAACACCTGATTTCGGTTACAGTCCCGGTGCCCATTTTTTCCTCTCTTCAATTTATTTTGCACCAGAAGAAAATGGTCAGTAACAATGGAGAAATTGCATTAAGAATTCCTCTATGCGTCGCTGTATCAGCACCGCTTTGCCTAAATATCTTTAACATGTATCTGGGGCCTGTTTCATAAAACTGTAGTGCCAAGTGAAAGAAAATAGTTTCTAATGTCATTATAGGAAATTATGTTTAATGTCAATTAGATTTTGCCCCAAATTAATGTTTGCATTGAAATGCTTGTGAAATGGTTGCTAAGAGTAAGAACGTTAATAAAATGTTTGCATATTTGAACATTGGCATGTGTGATTTCAATAGTTTGAGAATCACATTTGGCTTGTCATATTTCAAGTCATTCGTAAAGTCACGCGTAACTTACGAACAGCTTTAAGAAACAGGCCCCTGGGCTGAGCTCAATACAGGGGTTCCATCTGCACAATCTCCTGTTAGCTTACTGTATTTCCTCGCTCTGCAAACGGCAGTGCAGAAAACTTACTAAAAGGTTCTGGGAAAAAGACTATCATCATGGGGCGGGAAAGGATAAAAATTGATGCATTGATAAGGTCACTACCAAGATGCACACAATATCTTTCTCTCCGTGGTGAATTATGCGCCTTATTGTCGACTGTAATGCAAGCAGAAGGGCGGATTTGAAATAATTCTCTAGGAAGCTCTGGTAATGGACATACGCCGCAAGTCTTCTGTTTGAAAGAAGGCTGTATTGTAGATTGATTAAATCCTCTCCGATGATCAAACACAATGTGGGATTGAACGTTTGCAATTCAGTTTCATTGGTTTTACACGACATTAAGCAATATTATTTTGATATGAATGCTGAAATGAAAAACGGCAAAATTTAATTTTCGCCAAATACAAAATACAAAACGTGTGTTACTCTACATGAACAAACAAGATTGATTATTTATTGATGTGGTTTATGAAAAAATGAAATACTACAATTTTTTATAGCATGATATGACAATGGCCTTACGTGATCATTTTAGCATACATTAATCGCATTTGTATTTGAACACTGATATCACAAAGAATATTACGATAACGAAAGAGGAAGTCTATTACAACCATTATGGCTTGTAAATGCTTCGCATTGTAATATCATTTAAATCAGGACTCTCCTGCATTGATACGCCTCACATCCCACGCTATAAATCCAATGAGAAAATTACTTATCACACATAGTGAGTGTGGTAATCATGCATAATTTATTTGTAAATGATGGCTCAGGGGTACTGCGCACAATGTAATAATTGATACAACATAGAATGAAATATTGATCGCAATATAGATGATGATGGTGATGATAATGATGAAAATGATGATGGTGATGATAATGATGATGATAATGGTGGTGGTGGTGGTTGTGTTGATGATGATAATAAGGTGGGGAATGAGGGTGATGACACAGTGTCGACGATGGTGATCGCAATGACGACAACATAGTGCCACTGCCTACTAATGACTTTGATGGCGACAACGATGGCGGTGATGATGACGACGTTGACCAGAATGATGATCATAATGACGATAATTATTGTGTGAGAATAATGATAATGTTCATGATGATAGTGATGATGAAGATGATGACGATGATGACAATTATGATTACGACGACGATGACCTTGTGTCGGCGTTGATGACACTGATTACTTATGACTTTGATGACGACAACGATGATGATGAGGATATGCATACAAAATTAATTTCATTTCACTTATCTCCATTTTTATTTCAGATTTCAGAAGCACAGGCCTATAGCTTAAAAGAAGCGGTAGCAGCACAATTACGGAATTTACTTATGCTACAAAAAGTTGAACTATCGAGGGCGCTGTTCGACAACTACCAACCACAGATGGAGGAAGACAGACCAGCTGCTGCCTTTGGCATGGTAAGAGAGACATACAGACAGACATGCAAACAGACAGACAGACATACAAACAAACAGACAGACAAACAGAGATGGGAAGAAAGGGACGCAAGGGAGAAGGTTGGGGTGCATTGGGTGCACACGTGCACACACCCTTCCGATGAGGCAGAGGCGAGCAAAAAGAAATTAGCTTTCAACACATGATTTTCTAAACTTTAGTTCCACCTCCCCAAGACGTGTACTTACATAATTTATGTCACTTTAGTTCCACCTCCCCAAGATATGCACCTCCCATGCCACTTTAGTTCCACCACCCCAAAATGTGCACCTACCCATGCCACTTTAGCTCCACCTCTTCAGATGTGCATGTCCTCATGCTCAAATCAGCCTACATCCTTGGGACGTGAAGAGATTGAGGGTGTAATGCGGGGGCGAAATGCGAGACGAGGGGGCAAAACACGAGAGAGTGAGGGATGGCAGTGTGGGTGGGGTGTATTTCTTTATTTATTTTCTCTTTACTGATCGTAATTGTACCTAGAAAAAAAAACATTTTAATCTCTTTACATCAGGAGACACTTATTTGACAATATATCATGTTAACAGAGAATATTCAGATCGAAAACTATATGAAAACCAAAAAACACAACACGGAGGACTGGAAATGTCTCTTTGGCAAAATGTAACTATAATATAATATATTTTCCGATTTCGAAAAGCAGCTGGCTATCTAGCTTGTACAGTAATCAATAGCTACGTTCCGATTTAACATTAAAATGACGTATATAATTTCAGTTCTAATTTACACTGAACAAGTGACCATTTTATTTCTATCATTTTATGCGCATATCTTCTTGTTTATCAATACGTTTCGTTGTCACATGTGTGAATTTATTCTTGTTGTGTTTCTATTCATGAAACGATCAGAACCCAGAAGTGTACAACCAACAACCACAAGCCGAGGAATATTACGATTACGCCAACCTACTAAACGAGGGCGACGCCTACGGCAGCTCGCAAATAAACCTGTATGATGCCTACCAAGAAGCGATCGAAGAAGGTGAGGAACATAATATTAGGGTTTTTCATCGTCATGTTTCAAACTGAACTGCCTTGTGATCGGGAGGGGGGGGGGGCTGTCATTACCAGTGAACACCATCCTCGTACACAAAACGCCTAAAAGAGTTTTTTTCATGGACAAGCGATATGCGCGCACAGTGACAAGGTGTTTTTTCATGAATGATTTTAAAAATACTCGGGGGAAACATGACAAAATATTTGTTTCAGGTATTCTAAGATCGAAGGATAATTACTTGTTTAGGATCCATTATGAAAGTCAATGTACGGGCATGGTGTACACCTTGTAATGACACAAATGACAGTGTGTCCTCCCCCCCCCCCCGATGTGATGATATAACACTGAATGTTGTGCGCATGTACTGCTCATGCGTCATGTCGTCTCTCTCCAATCGGCCTTCTTGGTGCCACATGGCGCATGCGCGGTGCTTGTGCAACAACTTTGATCATGACGTCATCACATCACAGGCACAAGGTTTGACGTCACTCTGACTCAGAAATGTATGTGAGAAAATCATGGCTGAAGGGACTTGTAACGAAATAAAGTGTCTGTCACCTATATAGCGTGCCCCCCACCCCCCCCCCCCAAAAAAAAACGGTCCCTCTGATGGACTGCTAAATTAATTCCACAATCAAGTATCGTTCTGACAGTTTTACATCCGCCTGGTCATGATGAGAAATGATGTTCTTCCCGTATGTCCAAATCGGAATGACTCATGTGATTTCATTATACATGTAGTATAAAAAATAAAATGAAAATGCTTAATACCAACGACAGGGGTTATAATGATTATATAGCGAGCGTCATATAAATAATGATTAATATATCAGGCAATTTTCGTGAATAGGGGAAAAATCGAGGATAATCTAAATGTCAATACGCAAACAAAAAAGAATAGTTATTTTCATCGCAATTACATGACTGTGTCAGGATTCACATCGGTATATCACACATGTAATATCTATATCTATATACATTTTTGTGATTTGTAAATGAAACAAAAATAAGTACTGAAGATGCAAACTGGATAATCAATACATTTTATTGCAGTGTTTCGGTAACAATGTATATCATGTCGTGTTGGTATACTATTCATTTTCTTTTCAACTCATGTTTTGCAGAAAGTTCACAGCTCTGGCTGAAATGCGCAGGATATTGGCCCCAACGCATTGCCAAAGGCGAGATCTCACCGGAGGAAGGAGCCAAGATCATGAGTTAGTACAGATGAAATTTAAAGATCATTTAATATATAATTGAAGGATAATACCCGTATTTTAACGACTTAGAAAGACATGTCTCACATAACTCAAGGCAACCGATTATTGTTTATACAAGGTGAGCATGTCCTTTCGTAATCAATTACATGTAAATTGGTCTGTAAAAAAAATCCCCTGGTATGTAGTCATAATAGCTCTTCAATTTGCGCGGTGTATCTCGTACGAAATTATCTCTAATAATTATTAAATGCAGTCGTGCTGACTAATTCTGGAAAAGCACAATCTTGTTCTTCTTGTTAAAGAACTGAGTAGATAAAATTTCATCTAGCATCTCGAGTATCTACTGACAAATCAACCCAGTGGGTAAATTCAAATCCTCCTCTACAAACTTCAAAATCAAAAATTGATATACAATTGTGGGGTTTGCATTTTTTCCGTCCTGATTCCGTTAATTGAGAAGAGATCCACTCACATGGGAGCTGATGTAAGGGATTGATAAGAAACTGTTATGGGATATAAATAATGCAAAATAATGCAACCTGAAAATTGCTCGGGTTTACCGCGGTTCATTGTGTAGGCGGGTAATAACATCTCAATAATTATGCGCATACGAAGATAATTCAAGTATTAGAATAGAGAGAGAGAGAGAGAGAGAAGAGAGAGATAGAGCGTCGCGTCACTGTCGTGTCATGGGGCCAACGACCCCATTTAGCTTCTTATCTGAATCTTCACCAAATTGAAACCTCTTTCTCGTGTGGTATACAGTATTTGCGTTGAACAATGAGGTTATAATCAGCTGTATACAAGTGAAATACAAGGCGTGTGCCGATAATGAATCATGATAACGTCTGGGTCATATCATAGGCGTGAGGATTCGGACAGGGGTACAGGGTTCCCCTGGCTGTTTGCGAATCGACAGTTTACGGCAGATCTTGATAC
>JZLH01S0625421.1:38427-53513 GCA_001188425.1 Eucidaris tribuloides | reverse complement strand
TTAATTAAACAATTCATTCAAATATCCATTTCGGAGAACATTAATCCTCTTAGTTTGCAAGAACGTTTACGAAAAGCTCCTTCCCTGTGGGCAACCAAAGGAAGTTTTAGGGAGCGGAGATGGTGCACACTGTGCTGTTCAGAATGTATTCAGTAATTTGGGATGGGATGCTGAATGAGGTAAGACCTATGGAGATGGGGTATATTCTCACTGCTAAAACATTTACCTCGTTTTCTCTCCTATATTTTGCCGCCAAAATTCATTTTTCGAACGACAGCTGTGAATTTTTTGATCTGCTTACTCCTATGGGTAAAACAAAGGCTAAAATGATAGTTTTTATACGGAGCAAAGAGTGTTCTTTTATAGTATTCAGTTAAAGACTTCCCAGTTCGTTAATGTTTTTAATGGACACACAACAATAATGAGGAGCAAACACTTTTGGATTTCCAGTATATCGCCGAAAAGAATCCTGTAGTTGTGTTCAGTGCTTGACAAACATCTATTCCAATTCAGCCCACCCTTCACCAACTTTAAAAGTCGTCAAATATATTCTTTGTCAAATAAGCACACTTGCTTTAAAACCTTTGTCCTGGCATGTAGCATCGTTGGGTGTTGTGCCACAAAGGCTTAAAATCATGTGCTGACATTTCTACTAAAAAGGTCGCGCGGGACCGAGGGTTAAGCGCGTACAAGTCTACAAGGCGCTCGATCGCCTGGTTTGTCAAGATTGAAACATATTAAAGGTATTGGCTAACATTTACCACCGTTAAAAAATCTGAGACCGCAGATTATCCAATTGCCACCAGTGTCTGGTTGATGAGCGTCTAAATGAAGCCTCTGAAAAAAAATTGTACTTCAAAATGCATTATTTAATTGCGTTTTAAAAAAGGTGAAAATCGTTTATGCTTGACCAGATTCACTTGCCATTTCTTCCAGTAGACTTTACTGGAGTCCGTGATACACATAGGTTAAATAAAACTGCCCCGCAGTTTTGATTTTTTTTCATTGTATAACTTGCCATGGCAGGTGGTAACTTCCAAAATTTGTCGATAGGGTGTATATATTTGTCATTGAACACTACTATGTAGTCAGATATTCAAAGTTTGACAATTTTTAATTGAAGCCTCCACAATGTTAGCTAATCACGTTTAATGCAGTTTATAGGCAAGTATGATCAACGGATGAATTCATTTGATACTGCGTACATCAGTCTCCATAGTTTTTCGCGGCATGGGGCAGTTTATTTTTTTTGCGATTAACACTTTGACAGAACTACCGTCTGTATTTTTCATTTTGACGGTCTGTTTTTCATCCAGATTATATGTATATCGATAAAACTGCTGGATGAATATAATAAGCTCACAAGCTTAGATATTTTATGCGATTATTTCCCCTTTAACACAAAAATACAATTTTGCTCAAAATTAGGCGTTAAAGTCAAACACTATTCAAGCGTGATGTGCTTGATTTTGTATTGCTGACGGCGACTGTTTATGACATTATTATGGTTTGTCTGGTAGACAGTGGTGCCCGAATAGGCATACAAATATTATACAAAACCAAAATACTGGCCTTTATATTTTGTCTTGTTAACCGTAAAAAACAGATAATGAAATTATCGGGATTTCGAATAAAGTAATGAGCCACTGATAGCAGCCTAATCTGCTGGCCTGCACCAACCCTTGTTATTAACACTAGAATAATACACCCCACGCGGAACGTGCCACCAAATAATTTACCCTTAGTGCTTGTTGACTCGCTATTTTCTTTACATTGGCATCCGAATACGACAGATGCAATTGATTCACGTAGAAGTCGCCCACGTGATGGTAAACGGACAGAGTTATAAAAGTCTTGTTATTCATGACTAATGACTCTGTTCTAGAAATGGAGGCATATTTTCGGTTTAGGGTTACCGCCACGTTTTATACACTGCAATTGAGTTGCGGGGAACGAGAGACGCTTGTACCCTCGGGAACAGAATTCGATTCTTCCTTTCAAAAAAACAAGAAGAGTTGCTTTTTTTGTAATCTGACAATTTGATTTTGAAAAGAAAATTGAAATAATATGGTATCATACAGTATTGCAATCATTTACCCGAAGTAAGTGATGTGTGGTTACATCACCTTTGGCGTGTACCATTCAAAAACAAAAACAAAACAAAAAACAAAAAAACAAAAACAACAAATTTAAAGTTTTGCTGATGGACAAAGTTAATTATCATATCAGACTTAAGCTGCAAAAAGCTTGTCCACTTATCATGTCACACGTATATACCAGCTTTCCCCCAATCCTTCATATTTTGAGTAAAAGTTACAAACGATTATATAATGATACATCTCGTAGTGATCGATTAATTTCGGATTAGGCGCTATCGCTGGTGTCACTCAATTCATCATCCGTTTAATTAGGTACTTGATCATAGCTGTTAAAGAAGAAATTTATCTTCCCACGCGGTACTATCATTGCTGTATATCGCGAAATTAGCAAATAATTACTCATCTCCGGCGCAGCAACTTCACATAGCAACGGCAAATATCTTTCCATTAATTTTGTGTAACGCAATTTTTGACGGACATCAGATTGGTTCTCGTTCTATTCCTATCCATCAACTGTATAAAAGTCTAAGTTCCATCAGTTTTGTTATATGTATTTTCCAACGTTATTATTATAAAGCTGCTGAATTAAACAGCATACAATTGGCTAGGCGAAAAGAGAACTTGCTGGTGTTATTTTTTATACCAATCAGAGCCCCGCCTTTTCTGCAGCGCTTTCTTCCATCCCATAAATGTTTCTCGGTTCCTGAATAGACTATTAATATGCGGTAATGCCCTCAGAATAGCAAAGTATTGCGGGACGAAACCTTGCAGTATTGTGTTTCTTTCGGTACGGTGACGTCTTATGGCATATGAAAATTGACGAAGTGTGTGGGCGAGCCGGCAGTACGGCTCGTCTTCCCAATCTAAGGGTAGTGGGTTCAAAGGCCCACCGACACGAATCTTCTTCAGACAAGGCATTCTCTTATACACATGCCTGCTCTCTATCCAGGTGTATAAATGGGTACCGGTAGGGTGGAATGTTTTATGTGGTTGTTTAGCATAGCTAGCGCGCCTGTAAAATGGCGACTGGTTTAAATACCGGGCTTGACTACTCCGCCCAGGGAGTGGAGAGTGAAGCTGATTGGATTTGAATTGTTATCTCATAAATAATAATGTGTAAGCGCTATGATACTTGCTGCTGAATTAGGCGCACTATAGGAAACCATATTATCATCATTACATCATCATTATTATTATTAATTATTATTATTATTATTTATTATTATTCATTCATTATTATTCATTATCATACATTATTATTATTATTGATTATTTATTATTAATTATTGTTATTATTAATTTTATTATTATTATTATTATCTACTTATCATTATTATTATTATTATTTATTTTATCTATTATTATTAATTATTATTTATTATATATATTATTATTATTATTTCTTATTTTCGGCCCTGTTTTGCTTCCGTACATAGGCAGGTCGTTCAGCTGCTTCCCAGTAAGTTATTGGGGCGTAAGCGAGAGTGTAATTAATTATATATGATGATGGGATCGGAGAGTCTGGCCAGTGACCTACGGGATGCAACGCTCCCAGCAGAGTGTATCCTCGGAGACGAGCGACATGCCCCTGGTAAGAAAGAGGAAGATGAGATGAGGAGGAGGACGATCAGGAACCGAGAGGTGGAGGAGAACTTTGAAGAGGAGCTGATGGAGGTTGGACCCGATGGCCTGGTAAAGGAGATCAAGGAAACGGACCAGAATGGACAGGATGATGCAGCGGAGTTGACAGAAGAGGCGGACGATCTGGCCCAGGAATTACAGCAGGAAGTGGATGATCAGGGATTACCAGCTGAAGGAAGTAAGACACGTGCAAAACATTCTAAATAGACCAGTTTACTAATGTATTCAAATTTTATGCATACCCTTTAAACAAAGGTTGTCGCTAAAAACCTGAAAGCCCAAGGCTTGCTCTGCATTGCAATAACTAATGTATGCAAGTTGGATTCCAAGTATTGAAATGTATTCATTACAAACGGCTTATGTAATAACTCGTTACTAGGCCCTACAGAAGAAACATTCATACATTTTAATACATTAGTAAGCGGGTCTATTCCTAAGATTGCAATCAGGAACCAATCTGTATTAACACTAAAATTTCAGTCTGATAGATTTAGACTTCGATCTTCTTCGATTAAAATTTCAAACCACTCTGGAATTTACAATGTAGTTCAAATTTCTACCAACCTTAACTTTTGTTGGCAAGCTTTCATCCACTCCTGTGGATTTTCTCAGTCACTTGCTTGCCCACAAAATTCAAGGTTGATAGAAGTTTGAAGTACATAGTATGATTAGCCCCAACCGATGAAAGTTTTCTGTTTCACTTTAGAATTGTCCCCAACCCAAAAATTGTTGTTAGAGTAATTTTAAACTTTGGATAGAGAAAAACTTTCGAAGGAATTGAAGTTCCAAGTTATCTAGACTTTGATCATCGACACAGGAAATTCGCCCCACAAAGGAGATTTGCTGCATTGTCTAGGGCATCACTTATCCTAGGTTCACCAGGAAGATGTAAACAAAATCAAATGGGACAATGATATTCTGTAATTTGTCGGTTTTCAATTAAACCATTGCTCTCTCATACAGTTCAGTTCGAGTGTCCGTTGAATTGTCGTCAGTTTTGTCAAACTATCGAGAATTCACTTCAGAGCCATAAGTATTTCAGAATGTTGAACCTTTAATAATGAATGCAAAGAACCGTGGGTGATGTTTATGTTATGTATATTTCCAAGTGTTTAACAGGATGGGTGATTATTTTGTTTAGGTTTATCCCAAGTTTATAAGAAAGAATTCACAAAAAAAAACAATAAGAACCAGTCCTATTTTTGATATTTTTCTAGTTTCGTGGTTATTAATCAATCTCCTTTAAATATCTTTTTCTCATGACTTTGTTGTCTTTGCAGAAGCCATGAAAATCGAGAGACCTGGTGCAGAGGCCGTTGTCAAGATTGAACCTTCAAATGATGTCATTGATGACGATATTATTCAGGATTGGAAAGATATGTCATTATTATTGGATAAAAGTAAGTTGTTTTGTTCGATCTCAACATCACAGTAAAAAACAATTGATACCCTATCCTGCTTTACATAATATGCTGTTTATGAACTAAATGAATTCATAGGTGTCATTTACGACTTGGAGAGAAAACGTCCTTTGGATTTAAGCATGGGTTTATGCAAAGGGGGTGGGGGTCACGAGGGTCGCATGAACCCCCCCCCCAAAAAAAAAGATAAGTTCCACATTTTTCCAAAGACATTTTCGGAGGGCCCTTTCACAATGAAATGAAAAAGCATTGATCAGGTTTGCCTTTTGACATGGACCTCTCACTATATGGGGGCGAGCGAAGCGAAGCTCGCCCCCATTTCGCCCCCCCACCACACACACAGCGAAAGGGCCTTGTCAAAAGGCTATGATCAGGTAGTCTTGCTATTTTATCATCGTGAAAAGGTCCAAAAACTATGATCACGACTCACCCCTGGCTGGTTAATTGAAATGTGTTCACAACTTTAAACGGCACATGAAAGATTACAGAACTAATCAGGTATACAAAATGTTTGTGAAAGTTAAACTTTATTGGTATAGGAATCATAATTAATTCAATTTAACATTAAAGAGACAAAAATACAATTTTTCTTTGTTTAAAAAGAATTCAAAATAAAAAAATCTTGTAATTGTTATTTCAGACATTCCCGAAAGCGTTCTCAGGAATTACTCAGGAGTCTTGGTGTCACATTCAACCTACCCAAGCAACAACAGACAACGGAAGAAAACTCGAGAAAGAACTAGAAGGGAAGCAGTAAAAAGGACGCAATGGGAGGAGAAAGCAACCATATTCGATTCCCTTTCCAACCTAGAACAGATAATAGAGAGCGAGAGAGACAGAGAAGGATGCGTGAGGTGATAAGATGATGAGAGATAGGGTCCGATGACCGGCGTCATTAGTGCTATATCAAACGAGTGGGTTTTGATGAACAGCAAACTCACCTGTTGCTATCTGAAGAAAAAAATCACCATCCATAAAACTTCACGACGAAATGAATTTAAGCGGCTCAAACAAAGACGAGAATACTCTCTTGTTTTTACAGAGGTTGTCTTACGACAAGATGCAGCTTAAAGTTGACATCAAATATCATCGCGTGTACTCGCATTGGACTCAAAACAACTCATCTTCTCATCATTTCAACGAGAACCACCCCTCAACTTCTTTCTCTCACTCTCTATTTTCTCTCTCTAGACTTATAGTATTTATGTTTGTGGTTAGTAGTTTGTCACACGAGTATATTTTATTTCCATCTACAAAACAATCCACGCAAATTTTTTACACTGAATCGTTCTTATCTCAATTTGTTATTGATTTCGATGGAACTGTGTGATTGGAATCGGTACAAAATGCCAACTAAAATGGCTGATACATTCCAAGGTTCAAAATTCGTCCTCAATTGATTTCATCGACATAAAAGAAAAAAAAATTCCGTACAACGCTGTTTTTTCCGGTTGCTATTATCTTGAAGTAACATATCACAAAATATGCAGCCACACGCAGAAAGTTCATTGAATACATATTGACACAGTTTTGGTTTGTTTTAATAACATTTATCCTTCGTTCATAGAAATGGTTCCAATCACACAATTTTTTTTGATTCAAATATACATATACATTATGTTTCGTTTGGATCGATATATCTTGATACCAGACATTTTCACACTTTGTAAGTTGTATTTATCGTGACCATTATAGTTTGTTAGAGTAGCGTAGTACATTTCTGTTAACCTAAGAACTAGAATTCCACATTGAACGAGGGTCCAAGCATTCTAACTTCATACAGAGTATTAACATTCAAGCAACGCAAACCTCAGCTATACACACTCAGCTACACACATACAAATATGGTACACTATGATGATAAAACAAAATCATCGAATTGATTTATTGCAGTTTATTATTTAGTTTCGTAATTCTTGTTCAATCACGGTCAGCTGTAGTCTTGGTAATATCTTGACTGATCACAACGCACGATAGATATTTTACACAGCTGGAACTCGTTTTACTGTATGCATGCCAACTGTAATTCCTGTAATCGTAGTTTAACGTAAAGTTGTATAATAATAATGTAGTACTATCCATCTCCTCTGATCTTTTCATTCTTGTAAGTATAACTAAGCTTTAATGTAATTTTTCAACAGAATTCTATAAATATATTGTACAGGAAAATAAAATGTGTGTATTATATTTATAATGAAATATGTCAATGTTTGTGAACACCACACCTGGATATCATATTTGAAAATATAAAGAAATCAATCTTGGTATTTACAGGTAAAGATAAGTGATTATTTTCAAATATCGTTTTTTTTTGGCCCTTCAAACTACATCCGGTACGTTAACTGAATTAACAACACATATTCTTATTCGGGTATTAATCTTTTTATGACTACACTAACGACATGGTTATATTTATTTCGTTTGAAATATAACAAATTAATTTGTTATCAATTAGCTAGGTTAGCAACACAGTCGATTGGACGTTCAAGGGGATAGGAATTTTGAGGTATTGAAAGTAAATATTTCGTTATCTCCTTGAACATCCAATTAAATCAAATTTGAAGTAATTAAGTAAAAATGTTAAAATACACGTGAACCGAACTCAACATGTATCGGTTCAAGTATTTTGGCAGTACAATAGCAATGCGATTTAATTCACACTACTTTAACATGTGAAATGCACGGTGGGATTGTATTGTTGGTATATTGTATTATGGTGTATATTGTTCTATCACTGGATGTTACAACGGGTTTTGTTTGCGATATGATCACTTAATAACCCGCTTGTCTGGCAACTACATCTGACCAAATTTGTACTGAATTGTCTCAGTGAAAAAGACAACTGATATCAAACTTAAATTATACGACAGATTTATTGAAGAAGTGTACATAAATTATTTGTGTGTATGTGGCGATTAGAGATATATCGTACAAGTGTCAGCCTAAATCGATGCAAAATATCTATTGAAGATTATGTCGATGTTATTTTTTATCAAATCGACAAAACCAAAACTTAAATGCGATTGATTGTGAATTATAATTCAATATCTGCTTATGTAAAATTAACATTCTACAAGTGCTTGTACAAGTAAAAAAAAATATTTCGATCATCATTGTGAAGGGAGCATTTTGGTGGATGTAACCATTGAAACTCGCTTGTACATAATGCAGACACCTATAATCCAGAGTTCATATTCGGCCAAATACCATTCTGTGAAGCTAGGTTCGTCTATCTACATTACGCATGCCGATTCTTGTGGCATGCGTCTTTATTTATTTACATCGAACTATTGATAGACACACCCCTGTCACGTGGTCACACTGTAAAAACTACGGTGTCAAAAACAACACCAGTCGGTGTTTTGAGAGGACCACACCCTCAGGTGTTAAAAATAGACCATGGAGCTTGAATATAACACCAAATATTGTTGATATAAGAAACAAAATGTGCTATAATAACACCAATGGGGGTTGAACAAACACCGTGAATTTAACACTGGTGTAAAATGCTTGGTGCGATCCTCTCACAACACCGACTGGTGTAATTTTAACACCACCGTTTTTGCAGTGCATTTTCTTTCATATATGTAACATCTAAATGTTTGGCATTGTGAAACACCGCTATTTTTTTTCCCAATACGATTGCAACTGGCTCGTATATTTTTCTCGTTTGTGTCCATTTTATTTAGAAATACATTAAAATAACCCAAACCTTAACTACTAAATGAGATTGGCAATACACAGTTGTGTAAAATATATTTTTAAAAATGGGGAAGTTAAGTATTGCTAATCCATTTGGTGAAAGAACTTTGATATTATTTTAATTATTTTATTGCGTTTACTGTTCATTTGCGCACATTCATGTTTTGATAATACAGTGTTATGTAATGAAATTGTAAGGAGAAGTACGAACACACATTCAAATGATTATAGCCAACATTGGACTTTGAATTTAGAAAACTTCATTATAACTCAAAATTATGTACCATAATTACATGTATAACATTCTAAGAGGAGGTAAAATCGGACAAATAAGACTTGAAATGTGTTTTTTTTATTTCTAAAGATTAGTACAATTGGCAACGTTAAGACATCAGTGTGAACTATCCTCCACTTATTTTGTACACTAATCACTATATTTTCATTTTCTCGAGTGTTCAATCATAAAAACATTTACATCACATATCATGTAAAAAATAGTGTTTGTTTAAAAGAGGATGAAGCAACTATTTATTTCAAAGAAAATAGAATATTAGTTACATTTTGTGTGAAGAAAAAGACAAATAGAGGGCAGGTCCTGAAGACTTAGAATGTGGATTATTGACGATTGTAAGAATCTTCAAAAACCAATAACCTTAGTCACATTTATTTTTGTCAAACTTTCACTTATGTGTTTAAGTGTTTTCTGTATTTTTATCCAAAGTAATTTTCTATCAGGCTAGAATTCCCCACTAAAGACGAAATAAATAGCAAAAACCACTAAATATACCAAACTAAAAAAATGCCTGCAAGATGTTCACTTTCATCAATTGTTATTAATCCTCAACTTCAACGGCATCTCTTTTCAGTCGGAATAATATCCAACTAATCGTATACACGTTATGTCACGTGTTTGCCTTGTTCCCATGTGTCATGCCATTACAAGGAAATATTCTCCTTGCATTATTTCAATTTGTTTATTTATTTATTCATTCATTTTATTTATTTATTTATTTATTTATTTATCTATTATCTATTTATTTACTAATTTATTTGTTTATTCATATATATAAATATATTCATTCATTTTATATTTATTTATATATTCCCTTTATTTATATTATTTATATTATCATCATTTATTCTTTACTTCTTTAAGGAGTACGTTGTTCTGTACATGATGATTGCATTACAAAATGTCCTGTGTGTAGAAAACCAACCCCATTTCTTGTTTACATGAGATTTTCTGTCATAACGTGTATGTGGATTAGACCCCCTACAATCTAAGAAAATATATTCTATCAACGAATGGAGGTTATTTTTCGTATGCACAATTTTTTTTTGACAGGACTGTGCCTTTATTAAAAAAGAAAACACCCGAAACCAAACTATTCAGACATTTGGAGGGTCAATATATCTCGTGGTTAGCTATATAACACCTGACGCCCAACTGATAAAGACGGATAAAATACTGCCGCATAATTACTATAGACGGAGGTCACTTCGATATTACTTTTTTATAGCGTTAAGTGACATGCGATCCTTGTCGACTGTCCATCGTATAATTGCTTTAAGATTTGTGAACTATTGCGAACTGGAGCATGAAATAACGAAAATGACTTTGCAAATTACTTCAGTAAATATGTCGAATCTTATATTTAGTGGAACAAAAGCGTCCATTTCATACTCTTTAATGGGAAAGCAATCTTGTTTCCCCAAAATCTCGATATAATGATCAATCAAAATGTGGTTTGCAGGCACATTTTTTGTTCGTCCCGTTCAGTGAAATAAAACGTGCTAACAGTCCCGAATTCACGTTTCCGGTATTATTATTTGAGTTTACGGAACATTGAATGTTATGGATGGTTGTGTGTGTATTATGTAGGGTCTTAAGTATGTGTGTGTGTGTGTGTGTGTGTGTGTGTGTGTGTGTGTGTGTGTGTGTGTGTGTGTGTGTGTAGTGTGTGTGTGTGTGTGTGTGTGTGTGTGTGTGTGTGTGTGTGTGTGTGTGTGTGTGTGTGTGTGTGTGTGTGTGTGTGTGTGTGTGTGTGTGTGTGTGTGTGTGTGTGTGTGTGTGTGTGTGTGTGTGTGTGTGTGTGTGTGTGTGTGTGTGTGTGTGTGTGTGTGTGTGTGTGTGTATGCGAGAGGAAAAGCAATTCAAGAATAATGACACAAACTCTCTCAACTCCAAACTTGAAATGTCTTGGTGTCTTTATTACCAAGAATATTATATAACACATGTTTGTTTCCAAGCAATTTACATGACAATTATACATTTACTGTGTTCTATCATACACAAATTGCACATTTCATATCTATGATAAATAACTATTTTAAATACGATGGCATATCAATAAATAATGGTAGTTTCTATCCCATTTTTACGAGTTAAATACATTCATAGACCCTTTCCTGCTTCATCAATATTTTTTTCCAAAATCTCACATTAAAGCCAATTGAAAGGTCATTTGGGAACAAATTAGCAACAAGTTTCACTCCCTCCCAAATATCAATTGCACTATTAAGACGAGTAATTCACATTTTCTATCACTGTATAGTTACATGACTGTATTAATGAACAAAGTAAATTATTACATTTAAACCCTTCAACATGCGTCATATGTACACTAAATGGAAGATGAATTACATTCTACAGGGCTTTCATTATTGTAAATGTACAACCGACACAATTGTGGAGCAATTTGAACAAAAATGTCAAGCTTTGATATCTGAGCAACATAGTAGTCACTTCTTAAATATACAAATAAACATCCTATAATACAAAAGTTTGGAAAGTTATGCTGCCACTGGCGAGGTGTGCATGGATAAACATCACGTTTGACTTTTTACTTGAGTGGCGTACAACGTAGTTTAAATGTATAACACCGTAGTCTATGGAGGGAAGTGGACAGGTGAATCCCGTCAAATTGAGTACCCATAGAATTTCACTTTTTTAAAGCACTAAATAATCATTTTGAAGAACAACGTTTTCAGGCCTTCATTTTTAGAACTTATCAAAGACACTGACAGCATGGACGATTATGTAGCTTACATTTTTCAAAACTGTGGTCGTTGTTAAATTGTGTCATTAAGTTTCCACCCTTTCGTTTTACCGCAAATTCCCATGCTTATCACAACATAAATTACATTAATAAAATAATACCATAAGTTTCACCTGCAAATGGCTTGGTAAACGTAATGAGATATTTCAGAGAGTGTGGCTCCATACTTCACACTGAATGACAAACAAAACTTGCTGTTGGCATGACGAAGTTTAAAAAAAACACACACCAACTGAATTGATTTCTGTTCACAGCTGCGACTAAATGCAAATGCCACTTGATTTAAACAAATTCCGGATTTGATTTTTCAGTTGCGTTAAAGTGTAAACGTACGAAACCCCATACATCCAAACTATTTACGCCACAGTTTCATTGAGAGATTTGAGTGTGTCAAGTTGTAAAGTGACATCAAGTTTTGAACGAGATAGCTTTTTTGTTGTTTTTCTTCTATCTTTGGGGTGCCCAAAGTTAAATCAATACATTTTGAGTGCGCTTTTATAATTGCAATTAAAATCACCCCCAAATGTGGGCTGACATAATATATACACTTGACGACACCTACATGTATATACCTCGGTTTTTAACTAGTCCTCTAACAACGAACTTTACTAGTAAAACGAAACATCAAGGGAACACAAACTAAAGAAAGAATGTTCCATTAATATGTGAAAACCATGACTCCAAAAACACTACAAGCAAAATGCAATGGGTAATTCCGAACTAAATTGGGCTGCGGGCATTTTCATTTCTTTTTTTCAATCTGCTTTCAAACAAAGGAAAGCAGATTTGATTTATATGATCTTAGCAGAAGTATGATTGGAAATCTAATGTAATATGAAATGGAAGAAAAAAGTGGCGTCTTGTATGATATATCACTGCGACCCGTACGAGACGCATCGTTTTTGCCTTATTCACTGAAACTGACCACTTCTACATGAGACCTTCCCGCAGTATTATAAAGTACTCATAAAGATTATCTTTCAATTTTAAAGTTGTATTCAGGATATTAAAAGATGTTTATTTTCAGTATACAGAATCGCTCAATTGTATTTGACAATGGGACTGATAAGGGCGTAATGCATATAATTAATGTAATAATACATGTATAAAGATCACTGTAAAAACCGTGTTTAGCGAGTAACCGCTTTTCTACACGCATTCTTGCAATCCCTTTGTGAACCTGTTCAGATGCACTGCCAAAACTGGGGTGTTAAATTTAACACCAAGGGTGTTGCACAATATGAATACCGGAAAAGCGTTGATTTTTTTCAACACCCTTGGCGTTAAAGCCAATACTCTTGGTATTTGAAATAATTCGTTTGGTGTACACCCCAGTGTTGGCAGTGTGCTATACGTCGTGTGTCATATCACTGAACATCGGTCAAGATGTCCAGTTTCTAAACACTAACCCTCAAACATACATGCTATCACTTTCTAAACACTAATGCTTAATTGCTTAACACGCTTTGTACAGTGATGTCGTTGAGGCACAAATATTATAAATTTATATGTTGGTGAGATGGACGTCTGAATTAAGTGAATTTGTCATTTTCCTTGCAAAGGAAACCTAACTTCTACATCTCTGTCTGTGTATGTATCGTAACTACAGGTACACACTTGAGTAATCATACCATGCCACAATTATTTGTTTTAAGAGCTATAAACTTCTACATAACCTGGCTAATCAAGAGTTTACTTCCCACAAGCTATACACATGAAGATGACAGTCATGAAGTTAATATACATGATAGATATCGCATATACTATCTGGTGTCGTATTGATAGGGAAGAAAACGTACTCGTGCATCTCGTACATGTACTTTTAAGAGGAAACATATCAGCGTGAAAATAATTCTACATTTAGATCAAACCTTGTAATCACATATTTTCTGTAAATATAGGTAATTATAAAAAAAAATAAGAATTATTATAACACTAATGCATATACACTGTATCTACAGAGTGAACAATTATATTGAATCCGATACACTCGTATATCTGTTTCGAATGTCCCACATTGAATACTGTTTGTTACATGCTTCGGCCACACATTGGGCAAGTCACGGCTGCTCGATACACAATACAGAATTGAAGGGTATATGCTATATGATTAATAACTGAACAAAAAACACAACATTATGCTTCTACCACCGTCGTACATAGGCAGTCAAACAAAGACTCTAAATAATTTTAATGCAACTCATATCCATATACCATGTAAATAAATCAAGTTAAACGATTCAAGTATTAAGAGCAGAACAACACGACGACACTGACATTTAATTTTGATAATAATTACGGAAAAAAAACAGATAAGATTTAGTTTTTGTCATTATTTTCATTCAATTCAATTAAATAAATTGATATGAACATTTTGCACTACTAATTTCTCTGAGGTTCAGGTATATATAGGGACATGAAAGTAATCACACACACTTAACAGTTCAATGTAGGGCGTTTTACCACGATAACATCATTAATTCAATCATCTCTGTCAGAAACCATTTTGAGACGATTCTAATATTGGGATAATCATGATACAAATACATACACATTGTGTTATACATAATTATATGACTCTACATAATACTATTAGTCTATTACACTGCAGTCAACATTATTATCACAAAAATAAAATTTCGTTTGCATCCATTTGACAGCGTGGAGGCTCAAAAGAGGCACGACGCCCATTAAAGAACAAATCCACTTGATTTTCATTTAACTTCTAAAAATATAAAATGCAATTTTATTTAAAAAATATCTAAATCAGGCAGGTAAGTAGAAGATTCTGGAATCTTTGAAGTTTCATGAAACATTGATATCAAATGTTTGCAAATCCTCAATGCTGTGATGTCACATTCACAACTCTCCACTGGTTTTCGCAAATCTAACTTCACCCTTTCTGGGAATTTATTTGGAGGAATGGTGAATTTGGAATGATTAATGTTTTCATCAGAGTACTTCATTATATAAATTAGATTTCTTAAAAATTTCACACGAATATAAAACTAACGGTATCATGGAAATTAATAAGTTAATGGCAAAATCGCTTTATCAGTTTCCTCATACGGCATGTGACCAATATCAATATGCTATTTAAAAAATATTAAAATCTCACACTTTTCTCAACTTTTTAACCGATTTTGATAATTATTTTACCATTG
>JZLH01S0625421.1:17245-38348 GCA_001188425.1 Eucidaris tribuloides | reverse complement strand
GAATATTATGTATGCCCAAACAATTACTCTTTATATTAAGGAGCTGTTGATTGGCTCTATTACCCAAATGTCTACTTTAAAAAAAAAAAACATTGCATTTTTTCTTGAATCCAAAGTGAAATATGCTCTCTCCCAGGGCCATCACTAGTGATGTGTGTGTGTTGGGGGTGGATGTGGGTGTGTGTTTGTGTGTGTGTGTGTGTGTGTGTGTGTGTGTGTGTGTGTGTGTGTGTGTGTGTGTGTGTGTGTGTGTGTGTGTGTGTGTGTGTGTGTGTGTGTGTGTGTGTGTGTAGTGTAGTGTAGTAGTACGTAGTAGTAGTAGTAGTAGTAGTAGTAGTAGTAGTAGTAGTAGTAGTAGTAGTAGTAGAGTAGTAGAGTAGAGTAGTAGTAGTGTAGTAGAGAGTAGTAGTAGAGTAGTAGTAGTAGTAGTAGTAGTAGTAGTAGTAGTAGTAGTAGTAGTAGTAGTAGTGGTAGTAGTAGTAGTGGTAGTAGTAAGTAGTAGTAGTAGTAGTAGTAGTAGTAGTAGTAGTAGTAGTAGTAGTAGTAGTAGTAGTAGTAGTAGTAGTAGTAGTAGTAGTAGTAGTAGTAGTAGTAGTAGTGGTAGTAGCAGTAGTAGTAGTACATGTAGTATTAGTGGTAGTGGTAGTTGTAGTAGTAGTAATGCAGTAGCAGTGGAGGTATACAACACGTAACCAGTCCTCATTTTTGGCCTTTATACCACTGTCATAATTATTGCTACTCTATATACATGTGTAAGTACTCCATCCATATAGATTACGTAGAACAGTAAAAGACGATGTTAGACATTTAAGTGAAAATATAAAAATACTGCAATTCAATCAAGAAATGGTTCGTCCTACTTGCAGCTAATACATGTAAGCTGGTGTACACTACACTCAAATAATAATATTGCATACAGAGAACACCTATATAACCACACCCATTTCACATCCACATCGTCACAGGTTCCATTTTGTCATTATTTTTAACCTGAACTCAAAGTAAACCTCTCAGAAAATAAACAGATATTATATTAACCAGCTGTTAGCGTTCATGCACAGAAATAAAATCACTATAGATGCATGTATTTTGTTTTAATTATAAGCTCAATCGAAAACCCTTACATGGACTACGACATATTTATTTACCAAACGTTTTAAGGGTATAGAATCACGGATAGTTGCTGTTAATGATAACACCGCTTAACAGGAATTGGAAATGCATACCGGTGATATTCTAAAAGGGGATTGACAAAATCTACATATCTAATAGCATAAAATATTAACATAGTCTTTCAAGAAGTTGGATTTTTAAAGAAAATGCATAATTAAGGCAGCATTTCAGCACCAAGGATTGAAGCATAATCACGTACATGAAATTTAACGTGTATGTTATGTATGTATAAACCAAATTGTAAATCGTAGTACTATATTTTTTGCAATTTTAATACAATACGCAGGGGCTTTATAGCTTTGTGAAACTGTAAAAGTACAATAATTGAAACACATTCATACTGCTCTATTCCACTCAGTTGTTATGATGGATGACGCAAATATCTTCCGGAAAAATCTTTTTTGCAATAACAGTGAATATTGTAATATTGTCTATGGTTTAACATAAAAGAGAGCAGCAGAATGGACGATAACATGACAAAAATGAGTCTATTACATTGTTACAATGCTAAAAAAGTAATGAGGATACTGACTCATTGTTCACACAACGAATGACAAAGATTTACATAGCTCGACACTCGACAGTATAATGGAGATAAAGTCTACGCTAAAATTTGTACAGAGTTGTGTCGTCCTTGATGAGTGATGGCGCTCTTCAAAACACCTGCTACGCTCCGTTGATGTCCACTCGTTGTTGAGTGTGCATATCATCTCGACTCGTAGTCTAAACGAGAAAAGTGACGTCAAAAACGAAAAAACTCAGTCAGATAAGTTTGTCAATGATAAATATCGTAAATTTATAACATGAAAACACAAATAAAAGTTGTATAAAATTTAAGGAATATGATAAGATAAAGACCATTCTCCCAAAAGCAAACGCATGCAGAAATAAGAAGATATGAAAAATAATATGTCTGAGTTTGCATGCACGATACAAAGGTATATGGAGTATTGTACTAGTATATGTCGAATTGAATGGGTGGCACTGTGAAAAAGAAAATCTCTTTGGTGTGAAACGTAAAAATTAAAATCAAAGATCCAAATTCCGAAATTATATGGGAAAAAAGTCTTTGGTAAATCCCCGAAAAAATAACGTGTACAACAGATTAAAAAAGTGCACGGGAGTCACTTGAAATAAATGCTGTCATGATTATTTATTTATTCAGTATCACAAAACATTAAACATCGTTAAAACAAAATTATAATAACAAATTATAAGAAAAAATCATACAAAAACGATAACCTCATATACCGATGATATTCCGTAAGACAGGCTATCGGATACATGTACATGAACAACGTAAACGAAATCAAACTTGCTCCCTCAAATCTACAACACCAAAACTACTGATAAAAACAAAATGAAATAAAATAGGTACTATACAGTATTCAGGTATCTAAAAAAACAACAACAACGGTATGGATAAGACTAAATTCGATATTCATGTTAGGTAAAACATACTTGATCACCAGAAGGTAATAGGGACACTGGGAATACGAACGTTCTACAAGTAGAACATATAGAACATACCAGAGAATCATATAATTGAGACATCTGTTGTTCTGTCATCTGCGGAAAATCCGAGTGGACAAAGCACATTTTAAAAGTTTTATTTTATCTTTAATTACAGAAATCACATGGTTTGTTGGTTGTAAAATAGTTGTTATGTGATGTCGATAACACAATCATGATTTGACCTTCAGCACAACTTTCTCTTATTTCCACAAAAGAAAAAGAAATTATAATAAAACAGGTGGATATTGGCTGTCATATATATACATCAAAAATAGAGGAATCAAATTCGCCATCGCAACACATCGTCACAGTAGTGACTTAAAGGTAAATAACATCATTGGGGGTAGTCCTCTACTTGGGCTGAAACTACTCTAGAATCAAGTAAACTATGCAAGGATTCTCCAGTGAAAATCTTATAGTCAAACGTTGACTCATTCTAAAATAAACAGTGTCAACTTCACTGGTAACACAGAAACTTGCTGTGTGGCTCTCTATGGGGCTTATTTTTATCATACCCGGCAAAGAATAAGACACTTGTATGTTTATGCTTGATTCTCCTAAAGTAAACAAATTATAGACAAATCCTCCCAGGTGGGAGGTCCACTCCTGCTACTGCACAGTTGGTGTATATTTCAACTCATTTGGTTCTTGAGGCATTTTCAAGTGTTCCCAATGATGTCACTAACCTTTAACACTAGGAAGGAATATTATTTGTACAAATTTTGACTGATATAACACTTACACGAAACAGTAATTTAATTTTCCTCAAATCACGACGATAAGTTTCACCATTTATAAGGACCTGTGTACTATTTATTTTCATTGACGATTATGGTTTCATGAATTAGTTAATCGTTAGCTAGTGCTTGGCTTTATACTGTAATTATACAGTATTTCGTCTGCAATCTGTGGGCTTACAGACATTGCAGTGTGTGTGTGTGTGTGTGTGTGTGTGTGTGTGTGTGTGTGTGTGTGTGTGTGCGTGTGTGTTTGGAGGTGGGGTGGGGTCAATTTGTTTTGAAGCAGGGACAGCGCCAGGGAATGAGAAAACTCTTGGGGTGCGAAAATGTAAAACCAACATCTAAATTTCACAAATTACACTGCGAAATCCTGTGTGTGTGTGTGTGTTTTCAGGGCGGGTGCCCCCTGCTATCCCCTGGCGCTGCCCCTGTTTTGAAGTAGTGTCTTCATTTTTAGTCTTTATCAGAAAAAAAACTTGGAGGAATATGTTGTTCAATTTTTTCCAACTTGAAATATTATTGCTATTATTGCTATTGACGCCTTCAACATGAGAAACAATCAGGCAAGGGGTTAAAGTACATGTAATCGGAGAAAGAATAAACCCGTGAAGTCAGCATCGGGGTCAACTTAGATTCGTACCGAACCACGAACAAAACAAGTAACAGTCACATCAGATTAAAAGGTCTACAAACAAATTTACACGATCCTACTTTATTCCTTTTTAACAACAACAACAAAAAAGCATAACGATTAAATATTTCACGTAAGTGTTTATATATCTTTCGTCTATTCCACGCAAGCGTTTCCACGCCTTGTAATCGTCCTTAAGAAACATATTCCTATACTGTAGCTAGAAATAATTGATGAAAACATAAGGGCGTAGGCTGGGGTGCACTGGTGTACATGCACCACTACCCCCCCCCCCTCAACTGAGGCAGAGGAAAGCAGGAAGAAATTTGCACCCCTTTTCTTCTTTCAACAACTGATTTTCTCAACTGTTCTACCTCCCCAAGATGTGCACCTCAGTTTCACCTCCCCGAGATGTGCACCTCTCCATGCCAAACCAGCCTATGCCCTTGAAACATCGATATGTTTCTTTTGAAATGAATGCACAATTTTCACCTCAATGCTAACTCTGGAACCTGTTAACCCTCTGACAGGTATGATTTCAAAACACGGCTAACATAACACCCCCTTTTATTTCTCAACGAGGCAGAGAGAGTTCAGGCTCTACACGGGTTACAAAGAGAGGGCTAGTGGTAAAAGAAAGGTGGCGAGACTGTGAGAACAGGGCATACCCGAATATTCAACAGTTTTTCAACAATTTCTCAAAAAATGAAAATTTCAGAGCGTGTGAATCTCAGAGCATTATTAGATGTTAAAGGTGTATCTAAAAAGACAATAGCACAAAACAATAAACAATTTCATCGTTTACCAAAACTATACATGGGCTGTATTAATATTATTTTTTTATTGTTTGCACGACAAATAATTGTGCAAATGATCCTTAGATCGGCGGTCTTCAGATAAGGCCATGCGTCGTGAATTGGGGCCTGCTAGGGTGGAGCCGTTTCATAGTTTAATGAAATTTGACATGTTTGTAATGGTTAGAGTACCTAAATGTGATTCAATTCTTCCAAGTTACCACTCATTCTAAAGCAAATTTATTCAGCTTTAAGATGATACCAAGTTTTATTTCATCAGAGTTCACTTAATAAAATTATGGGTGATTAAGTACACCATGGTGGGGGGGGGTGGAGCAAATTGGGAGACGGAGATTGGGAGACGGTACCATGTTAAGTCTATGGGAGATTATACGGCCAAGGTTCATTTTGTTTTTTCTGTATCTTAACAATCACCAATATCACTGAACTATATATCAAACTGAAGCTTATTATTACTCTTTCAAGTAATTTCCAGTTTTATTTATAAGAGTTCAATTTAAAAAAAAATATGATTAATTAAGTACAAGGTGGTGGGGGTGGAGCAACTTTGGCCATAGAGATTGCATTGGGACACGGTACTATGTTAAGTCTACGGGAGAACGTACATCCAAGGTTTATTTGGTCTTTTCTGTATCTTAACAATCAATATATCATTGACTCTATATATCAAATTAAAGCTCATTCAACACTCTTTAACATGAAACCCTAATTATTTCTATAGCAAATAAATTTAAGAAATTACACTCAATTAACTAATTACTTCACAAGTTTGGATAGTGTATCAAATTGGACACAGCCAAACATACAACTCAGAAAAAAAAAACGTTTTAGCAAGTGTTACCAAACAAATTTTAGCTAATTATGAATAGATATTAGTTCTGCATTAAAATACTTCATTGTGGTGTAAGAGATACAATAATAAGGCCTCCAAGTGGATTTTTTTTGCGTTTTTTTAATGAATTTATGTACTACACTGTATTTACACATTTTTCATGCAAATTCTGATATTTGTTGCTCTCAAAGTCATAAAAAATAGTTCTACTAGGGGTATCCCTGTGAGTTTGGTCTTGTTGGATTGGAAATTATCTGTACTTTACAAAAATGTGCTTGTTTGGGGGTAGGTGCTTTGGTGTAGATGTGAGGTCACTTTGAAATGACCCTACTTTTCAACCACACTTTTTTTGACTATTTTGATTCATATTTTCTTTAGACCTACCCCCACTTCAATTAAAATGACCATAATTGGAAAGATGAGACTATTTCCTTTCAGAATATATATACTTTTACTATGTTTGCATGTATAGTTTAAAAGTTATAAAGGTTAAGTTCAGAATGTCGCGCGACACTCAAAATTTGCCAATGAAACGCAAACAGGCCCCGAACAGGCCCCACTTCACGACGCATGATCATATCTAAATTTAAACCCTCCAGTCTCCGAAAGGGCGAAAACAAATCATCTGCCTGTAAACGTCAAGGGTAGAATCTCGGGGTAGAATACACTGATTTAGGGCTACGATACGACCAGAAACGATCACTCTTGGAAGGCAACATAAGACGGTATTCATCGTCTTGTTTCATAAGTCGGAGACAAAAATACACAGACCAGGGACATAAACAACAAACAAGTTCACGAAACGTATATCCACGAAACAAAATCGGACTACACAATGACTTAAATATCCACGGACGCAAATTAAAGTTACTTGCCTTTTATTATTGCTCATAAACACGTTTCCTCTTGTATACGAATGTCTACGGCACGCACACAGATTTTGAAGGAGGCGTGATATAGGGAGGGGTAAGGTTGAAAAAGACGAAGGGCGAGAGGGGGAAAGGGTGTATGGTGGCATGGAGAATAATTCGGCCAGAAGTTAAGGGTAAAATGGTTTAGGAGGGGGCAACATGCACGTGGAGAGAAGCAAAATAAGAAACAGAAAACATATGAATAAAACGATAGCATGTTTACAGAAAAGTATAAAGGCAACAGTCTGGCTTTGCTACACGCTATGTGAAATAATAATGTTACATTATAACATTCAAAATTAGTACATGTTTGAAATAATCTCCGCAATTCTTTCCATTATTTGCAAACAGCTCATACTCCACATGCATATTCACAATAAGTAATGAATTATCAATACTCTGAAAATGATTTTATACAATCCAAGAGTACAAAAACCAAGACCATTCAAATATATATATATTTTTCACAGCAAGCTTCCTAGACTCGAAGCAAAATCGATTCGTTAACTTTCATGCTTCGAATGAAATAAAAAGACGTAAAATGGTGTGATGTATTTAATGGAAAACAAAAACTGAAACAAGTACGAAATAATCGAACCATGATGGATATAATAAGAACTTTCTATCATGGTATCTACTTCAGTGTGGAAACACGACCAATTCAATGAGAAATTACTACTTTTCTCTTGTAATTAATGAATACGAGGACAGGTTCAGTCACAAACAAGTAAAAAAATACAATGATTTTCCACCATAAATAATTCCTTGTCGATTTTGTGAGACAGTTCTGCGACAGTCCTACGTATTGTTCCCGAAAAAACCCGCGATGTTCGCCAAATTTGATGATTTTTCCAAGGGCGTCACAAAATATTAATTTTGATTAGAGTGCCCCATGTCTATCGATCAATGATATCATCCGTCACACATTACTTTTTCTCATTTTGATTCCGAGGTTTTAATGCAGCAATAAACATAATTACGTTTTACAACACAATTTCGTTGCCTGGTCGAGACACAAAAATCGGTGACTTAATTGGCTAGTGAGAGTGAAAAACAGGGGCGGCCATGGGGGCTGTCATCCCCAGAAATTTTCCGAATATAGTAAAATCATTTTTTTTTCGTTGTGTAATTCAAAGAATTTGGTTGACATCCCCCCCCCCAGCCTAGTTATCTTAGATACTTTAACAATAATACTGGTTTCTAATGCAGAATTTCATATCCATCCTTTATATACATGTACTAATTATAACAAGGAAGGATAGTCATCTAATCACAGTGTCTCACATTCCAGACATATTAAGAAAGTGGAAAAAATACTCGAATAAGATATACCCAAGATGTTTGGTATTGAAATGTAACAGGGTCAAGATTTATCAGTGCAATTTACAATCAGGAGAGCAATTCCTCTTCCCCGCAATCTATACAATTACGCTTACAATACGAAACATTCCAGATGACTTCAAGTGTGACAACTATTTTTATCTAACTAGGACGAAGTTATATATCACTTGTTTTACATTCTGTAACCTACATCATGATAAACGAATACAAATGTATTATAATCTAAGAAGCAATATAAACTAAACATAGTCCCGAATGGTGGTAAATTCAACAACGGAATAAGATGACACGATGTCGATTATTTTATGAATTTAAGAATTAGTTTCCGTCATCGTTTTTAAATACAGGACGAGTACATGTACCAAGACAAAACAAACAATTACATGTTCGTTTTTCCCTTGAGAGTTAGTTTGTGTTTTCAGTGCAGTTCATGCCCTACATCTCGATATCACCTGCACTAATTCCCTAAACAACAAATCCTTATCTGAGCTAATATTATCATCTTATCAAGATATTTTGTTACTCAAGTAAGTTTGGTAGGAGCAAAAACCTCTCCTTAACCAGAGGCGGATTCGGGGAGGCCGAAATGGGAACTTCCTTGCCAAAACTTTTATTTTGCCTCTTCACATTAGTGATCTTAAACTATGAAGCCAAGCCTTGTTGCTTAATCCTTTTTACACTTGGCGAAATTGTTATTTTCCATCGGGATGAATGCAAGTCTGGCCAATTTTTTGGGCTGCTCCTTTGAACAATTCCTTATTCACACGTGTCTCAGATTCCTAACCCCAAACCCAAATCTAATGCTTGTATGTCAGGGTTGACAAAGAACCTGAACCCTTCACCCCCCCTCCCCCCCCTCCTTATCAGTGCCATAACTAACATCCAGGGTCTGCTGGAATGGAGTATGGGAATATGACACCTGTTTTTACAAGCTGATATATTAAATCGCTGTTTACAAGATAAAGAAAAGAAAACAATACTTCTATCTGATTATTGGCTCTACATGAACATGTACAATTAGACCGACTCCAAAATAAATGGAATACAACTATTCTACATCTAGATGAAAACACACAGAGGCAAATTGTCTCAAAATCCACCATTTTGTTCCTTCTGATTGTAAAAAAAACATGAAAGTTTGATAATAATGAAAACTAACTAATTTAGATTTCAGCAATGTTGTACAATAAATGAAATACATATCCCCCCAAAAAGACTGTTGAATTTTTTTGAGTAAATTGATAAGTATCAGGCACCTCAAATTATGTTGATACATGTATCTATAAATATTAGTTCAGAGGTCCATTTCATCAGCAAATTACTTAAATATACGATTTGTGTAGTGTTTCATCACAATTGAAATTATTGAAAATTATTACTACCAGAATTATAGAGACTTCAGTTGGATCTCAAGATTTGAATTTCCTCAGACAATAGTCTTCTCTCCAGGCATGGGAACGATGAGAATAATATTGATAGCTCACATTGCTCAGGAAATCGCAGCATGATGTACAGGGAGGAAAACTATTTTTCACACACAATACTATTCATCATTTGTGTGGCAGAAGGGCCCTAGCATATGTTCCTGGCAGAAAGGCCTAATAAGTAAATTTTCTGTAATTTGAGAAATATTGCCTAATTTGATATTTGCACTTACGACTGACAGAAGGATCTAAAAATATCACACTACTTTGATTTCATGAGAAAGGGGCCAATAGTTTTCAAGTTAGAGACAATTAAGTGTTAAGACCCTTCTGCCGGGAACATGTGCTAGGGCCCTTTCTGCAGGACAACAAATAATATCTAGGCATTGGTTTTTACATAACATCTATGACATCATAATTAATACAAGGATCAATAAAATCTTTTCTGAAATTATGATGTACTTTGGCGGCTCCAATTGAGAATAAAAAAGATGTGATTTGATAATGATTATGAATAAAATGAAATGAGTATGCAATTACTCTGTAAAATTTTGTATCAAACTTGAAAAAGTTAGAATATGGAGGCATACATGATAAAATATATTTTCAATGATAAGGATTAAAATTGTAACAAATCATCATTACTCATATATCTTCCAAATGCCACACCTATTAATTACAGGAAGAGACCACCATTTGCATAGTGATCACTCTCTTTTATAGAAATTGTGTATTATTAATTCCTTTTCTTCAAATTCTCTTTTCTCTTTCCCTTTACTTTCCCCTTGTGCACAATTTGAAGGGGGAGGGGGGGGGTATCCCATGAAAACTGAATCTGTTACTATAGATTATGCATTGAGGAAATAATATGGCTGTGTGTTTATGCCTCCTACCAGTGGGTTTAATGACAACTTTATGAAGCTACATGTGAATTGTATTGAATGACTAAAACTTTCATGAAAATTATATAATTAAATATAAAGATCTTTTTAGATGGATCATGCCAGTACAAAATGTGTTTACACACTCATACATGCCTGCATGCACACGCATGCACGCACACACACACACACACACACACACACACACACACACACACACACACACACACACACACACACACACACACACACACACACACACACACACACACACACACACACACACACACACACACACACACACACACACACACACACACACACACACACACACACACACACACACACACACACACACACACACACACACACACACACACACACACACACACACACACACCACACATTTTTATGCTGTAAATACATATTTTAGTATAAATGCTAATTACAAAATGGCTCATAAATATATTTCTGATAAACAGAAATGGATTGATGAGCTAGCTGTTTTCAAAATATAAGAACTTTAGATGTGCTAATGGATGTGATTAGAAAATGAATATTTGAACGAACATAGTAAAACAGTGATTTCTGAGCTGAATTCAAAGCAGTGCTATACACTGAACATGAACATTCTCAAGTGAGGCCTGTGGAAAATTCCACTCCAAAATACATCTCAGCTGGTTCCCCAAATATCTATTCTACAGGTATATTAAAGCCACAGGCTAACAATGACCACAGTTTAAAAAATGTAAACTATATAATCCTCTATGCGTCTTTGATAAGGTCTAAAAATGAAGCCCTGAAATTTCAAAATGATTTCAATCATTTCAAAATGATTATTTAGTGCTTAAAAAAAATGAAAAATTTGCACCTTTCAGAAAGGTGCAAAGTTGCAGTTTTACAGGTGCTCCCAGTGTGACATTGGTCTGCACCTTTAAAGGTGCAAAGTTGAGCCTATTTTTTTAGTGTGTAGTAGTTAGCTGGGTGGTAGTTGTTCTGGGGAGGGGGATTAATTATCCTGGGGGATAATCATGCAGGGGAGGGAGGATGGTTCGGCTGGTAATTGTCCAGGTGGTAGTTGTCCAGACACATCAAGTGGATAACAGACCTTACAACAAGAGCCCCAGGGGGCACAAAGTTCACCTGAGGTCTTGCAAACTCTCTTTGGTTCCCATAGAGAAAACATCCATTTTACATACAGTAGTTTTGGCCGTTGGAGCCTGATATCTAGGCAAGAACCAGTTGAAAAAACTTTGTATCCCTTACCATATAGCTGCTTTTCCCCAAGCTAATTTAAATTTTAACATGCATATTTATAAAAACAAGGCGATAGCCGTGACATGTCTCACCCTAGTATGTTAACATTTGACCTTTGACCTACATATGTGACCTCTGACTCAAATTTAACATTGAGGTCCTTATACATGTAAGGTATTTACCATACAAGTTAATTACAAATGGGCTGATACCAACCCCAGTATAAAATTACAGGTATATTCTATCATTTGATATCATTTGACCTCATTTGACCTACATATGTGACCTTTGACCCCCAAATGACATTGAAGTCCCTGTTACACATCTACCAACCAAGTTTGGTTACAAATGGGCTTGTGGTTAAAAAGTTACCTAGTTTTGGCCCTTATGGGCCCTGCCCCCTGGGGTCCCCAGGGGGGCCAGTTGTACCATACCAGGAACCCTCTATTCCCTCCCTCTAAGGATCATTCCCATCAAGTTTGGTCTAAATCCATTGATATGCTTCAAAAGGAAATGGTGTAAATATGATTTATTCATATAGGCAGGGCTCGACACTAGCACTTGTCCACTTGCCCGGGGCAAGTAAAATTTCATGTCGGGCAAGTAAAAACTGAAAATGTTAAAATTTACTTGCCCAATTGGGCAAGTAAAATTTTGATCATAAAGTGAGCAAAACATGTCCAAAAATCTTACCAATAAAACCAAAAAATATGTTTAAAATTGTTTGTTCAGTTAACTACTAAATTTCATAATTATTTTGTTCATTGTATGAATCCTAAAATTCATAAATCATACCTTTTGCAACCCTCACTAAAATAACAAACATCCAATGCAAAAAGGCTTCACTCATTAAAATTAGTGAGAAGTAATTTTTACTGTTTTTGATTGTTTATTTTTGGCAAGCAATTTTTCATTTGGGCAAGTAAAAATCTGAAAATGATAATTTTATTTGCCCAAAGGGCAAGTAGGAAAAAAAGTTAGTGTGGAGCCCTGGCATAGGGCCCTCCCCCAACCTGTTGCTCCCCTCAGGGTTCAAACAGGGCCACCCTGGCATTGTTAGGAGGAACAATAATTTATCACATATAGAGGTGTACACACACAGTGACTTAGCTAAACTATTTCTGGATCTAGAGAAGATGTTTGAAAATTACCTACTTCTGGCCATTTATGGCACTGCCCCTGGGCCTCCAGGGGGCCAGGTGTACCACTTGAGGACTCTTGAGTCCCCAGCTCAGGCGAGCTAAAAAGCAGATCTCATAATCAGTGGATGGTAAAGTAAGGTTATACATTGCTCAAAATACCATTTCATCCACTCATGGTGGTAAATGATTTACTGAAAAAAAGTACATGCTTCAGAGAGGAACTTCCATCATTTGTTAGTGATGAACTGAAATTAAAGCATGAACTTGGTGGATGCATTCAAATGAGTAATGAGATTATTTTATTTGAATGAATTTTAATCAACCTTTTAATTGTAAATATAGAGCTTTAGCCTGGGTGATATTTGAAGATGGACCAAGAGGAAAATGTTAGTGGTGATTGATGAAAAAAGTAAGATGGAAAAGGATCTATAGATACTACACCTGGGTCATACTCTTTGGTCAGCCATTACTGTTCGAAACAAAACATAACATTGAAAAAAAAAGAGCAAAATCTTGATGAAATGAATGAAGGATTAACAGCACTCTTCACCACGAAAACATCATTGCATGCATAATGCATCGACATAAAGAGTTAATTTTTATGAGTGGATTCACTTTTGAAAATATTTTTTTACCAAGCACTTTCTAAATGACAACCAATCTGAAACATGTGCCAAAAAGGTATACAGTCAACTCTGCATAAGTCGAAGTCGCATAAGTCGAATAATCGCCTAACTTGAAGGTCTTTACTGGGTCCCATTCCTTTATTTTCTATTGTTTTTGACCCCTTATCAGTCAAATTTCGTCTAAGTCGAAGCATTTTCTTCAGTCCCAAGAAATTCGACTTAGGCAGAGTTGGCTGTACATGCAAATATTTGTTTACTTATTGTGACTATATTTCTGAAGGAAGTAATATGTGATTATCAAATTGAAGATGTATTTCAGAAGGTTGAAATCAGTAACGTATCTGCAAACATATCAGTGAAATCAAATCTAGGAAGGTTTATCACAATTCACACATTTCATTGGCATATACATGTAAGACTAGCAAATAATGTAATGAATATACATGTACATGTTTAATAGTACAAAAGTATAGTATCAGAAATAATAGTTGTGATAGTAGTACAAGTAGTAGTGGTAGTAGTGATAGTAGTAGAAGTAGTGGTAGTGAAAGTAGTAGTAGTAATGATAATAATAAAAATAGTAGTAGTAGCAAGAGTAGTAATAGTAGTAGTAGTAGTAGTAGTAGTAGTAGTAGTAGTAGTAGTAGTAGTAGCAGTAGTAGTAGTAGTAATAGTAGTAGTAATAGTAGTAGTGATACAGTGTAGTGATAGAAGTAGTAGGAGTAAGTAGAAGAAATAGTAGTAGTAGACATAACTGTAGTAGTAGATGTAGTAGTAGTAGTAGTAGTAGTAGTAGTAGTAGTAGTAGTAGTAGTAGTAGTAGTAGTAGAAGAGTAGTAGTAGTAGAATAGGAATATTTATTAATCTAGTTATAGTTATAAAAGACAAATAAGAGATAATTTCAGAAACACTTCAGTTTTTCCATTATGTGAAATAGCTTTATACTTTCAACTTAAATCCACTCAACTACACACTAAAGACATTAGAGTAGACATTAGACAAGACTGAGAACAGGGAAAACAGTGAATGGTATCAATCCAGTTAAAACGGGGTTATTGCATTCAGGTGGTTTGATGGGGTAAATAAAATACGGATTGAGAAATAGGAAACAACTATGAATGCCACAAAGATAGGTTTGGTTTAAAAAAAGTATGTCGATAAAAGGTCGATAAGATAGATGTATTGTAGTCAATAGTCATAGGCAGCAAGTTTGGAAAATGATGAAATACAAGGGAGAATTAAGATGCTATCTTTATATTTATTAGAAAGCTAGTTCAGCAGCAAGATTCTTTGCAGAAATGTTTTGTTTTGAATAACAAAATTAGACTTAATTGTTTGATTCTTAGCATTAAATCAAGATAAAAATTAGTCTTAAACTAAGTGTCATCACTTCTGACTATACAAGTGATCATGAAATATACATGAAACTGCCATAGACCCATGTAATGCAAATGAAAGCATTGGTTAAATTGTTATGTCATTCTGGTTTGTTCCCGTTCCCTTCTTTGTACACTTTGAATAAAATTACTTTTCAACTGCTCATACAAATCACACCGCAAGACACACACACACACACACACACACACACACACACACACACACACACACACACACACACACACACACACACACACACACACACACACCACACACACACACACACACACACACACACACACACACACACACACACACACACACACACACACACACAAACATACCACGGTAGTTTGGATGTAAGTGTATGGAATTGCACTCTCTTAAGAGAAGAGGACAAGTATTTGTATGAATTGTATGTACATGTACAGTCAAACAAAACTCAGTCTTTGCAAGGACAACAAAGCGTGAGCACTGCATGATAACGTTATCATTTGACCATGGGCACGCACTGTTGGTCAAGGATTATTAGTTCCAAAGCCTCCTTGAAAGTTTCTCAGGAAAGACCTCCAATTCTGTGTGTGCATACACTTGTCTGCATTTTCCATGAGGGCATTATTCCAGAGCTTGGTAAAATATTGGTACAGTATATTGTGAATGTTTTTTTCTTTCCTCATGTATTTGTAAAAAGATGAATCATAAATGTCATAACACACAAAAAATCACAATGAACATTTCAACACATATAGCCAAACTGAATCCCACTTAATTATTCAGGATTCTGGCACACAAATGCAATTTCCTATAAGGGGAAACATGCACTACACACATCCATACATGCATGCAGAAAAAAAGAGATACAGAATCCACCAGAAAATTGAAATCTAACACAGAAAACTGGGTTATCCACAGTCCATGCAATAAAGAAAGCAAAAAATCCTACAATGTCATTATGAATCGAGTTACTAAAAATGGCGTATAACCTGGTTACCATTACTTCTGCACAACTTCCTGCGAGTTTCAGATTACAGGAATTATGACATTATGGTTCCGCTTTTTGATCTATTCTGCTTTATCATGAAACAGAATAGTATTTTTTCTATTGTCTATATTGTGAAAGAAGTAACAACCAAAACCCCATAGTACCATATGTATTGAAACTTTAATATTTTGATTTCAAATGCAATCATTTCATTAATTTATTAGTTGACACTGTACTCCATAAAAACTAGTGGGAATCACAACCAATAACAGATTCTTAATGAAAATACTATGTTCCTTACGAATCAAGAAGCAGATAAAATTTACTAAAGTCATCCTACCCCCACCCCCTTTTAAAATAAAATAGAAATAGGATGTAAGGAACAAACCAGTGTTTTACAAGGGAAGGATTAAAGAATATTTGAAATCAACTTTATTTGACGAAAAAATATAATTTCAAGGATGAAAATGAATTTGAATGAAACTTTGATTTTGTCAAATTATGACCTCAAATTAGCCTATGCCATGCCAATTACAGTGAAATGAGTGAGACAAACAGCTAGAATTTATATCACTGCAATAATTGTGCAGTCACTCTACAAGTGAAACGTAACAGATATTTTATGGATGCAAGTCTTGGAACTAAAAACGTCAATGACGTAGCGCTCATCCGGCATCCTCGCAACAATCATATATCCGAAATTTCATGTGGTACAATTTTATACTGGTCAAAAAATTAAAATTTGATGTCCCGGAATTTTGAAAACATTTTTGTGATTTTATTTGTGATTTTGACATTTGCATAAATAGCATAATTAATGAATTTCAAAATTTTGTGTAACAAGTTTTGAAGCCCCCACCTAGCCCTATCATATATAAAAAATCAGAATGAAAATTGGTCAATGAAATGAGGGAGAAGCAATTTCTGTTATTTTGGAATTAATCTGCATAAATTACCATAATTAATTAATCGAGCAACAGTTGAAAATTCTGGGTAAAAGTTTAGTGTACCAACATTAGCTCTACCAGATAAAGCAAACTAAATCAAAATTGGTTGAGAAATGAATAGAAGAAGCATTTTTTGTGATTTTTATTGTGATTTTGAATAACATTTGCCATAATTAATTTTAAATTTGCATAATTGATTAATTTCAAAATTTTGTGTAGAAGTCTTGAAGCCCGCCACCTAGCCCTAATCAGATCAAACAAAAGAATGAAAATCGGTCAAGCAATGTGGGAGAAAGAAGCATTGATTTTGGAATAAATTGCATAAATTACCATAATTAATTAATAGAGTATAATTTCAAAATTCTGGTGTAGAAGTTTAATTGTGCATAACTTCAGGCCCTACCAAGTAAAGCAATCACAATCAAAATCGGTTGAGAAATGAAGGAGAAGAAGCATTTTTTGTGATTTTGAATAAATTTGCATAAATTAAGATATATAATGAATTTCACAATTCTGTGTACAAGTTTTAAATCCCCCACCTAGCCCTATCATATGAAACAATCAGAATCAAAATCGGTTGAGAAATGACGAAGAAGAAACATTTTCAAAACTGTGGACGTTCGGACGTACGGACGGGAGGACGGAAGGACGGACGACGGACGCCACGCCATGGCATAAGCTCATCGGGCCCTTCAGGCCGGATGAGCTAAAAATGGCAGATTGCAGAATGCGTAACGTCATAAAGTTACAGAATTTGAATGGTATGAAACAGAGAAGCACAGGGTTTGCCATAGTTATGAAAACATTGCTTGGACTGTGGAACAGAATACAGATATATCAGCACATGGACATGATTTCATTTACAATATCATTATTAAACTGTTTTAATGGCAAGACAAAAATATATACATTAAGTACACGTATGCTGACAAATATAGGGTACAAATGACATGCAAGTACAGAGGAAGGATGAAAATAAATAATACTACGTCAAAACTTGAGACAACAGTAAATGATACCCACTTTACAGTATGTGACGAAAAGTATGATCAAGTGATATTTCATTTGTAGTTTTTTTCAAGTAACTTCAAGAAAGATCCCTTTAGAAAAGAAAATTGCAATTCAAGGCATGCATAAGTATACCACATCATCTGTCACAGAGTTATGCATAATCTGATTGGTTCTTAATTACCACATCTCCCAATTATCACATGAACATGTTATAGTAACCCAATTCCCCCCCCCACCCCTTCCGTTGACACTACAAATACTGAGCTAACTGAACCTCTATTAGACTTGAGTACACTTGTTTGGTAACTTGCACATAAAGAGACAAATAAATAAGTGAGTGACAATGTGAGAGGTGAACATATATTCTCTTCTACAAATGCACTTGTTTTTCTGCTTATAGATCCTTTAAAAAAACTCACACAGTTACTTAAATTGCAAAACAGTTAAACTGTATGGTACAAAATGTACACTTGATGGAAAAATATAACCTGTCTTTTAGATCCCATCAACTCAGATGCAAAATCCCATCACCAAAACCAGGTGGGTCCCTACTGCACCCCCCCCCCCCTCCCCCCAATTGTTTGAATATCCTTGATTTTATATCCAGCTCAACAAAAATTCTTGGGCATAACTCCAAGAAAAGATCTGCTGGTATTGTGCATTATTACATGTATTTTCATGCCATGGTTTTCATCACTGCAATGATAAGTTAACAAGCTGACTTTTCTGTGCTATAAGCAGCATGTCATGAGCTTTGTCCTATCAAACTGATAACAGAAACACAGAACACTGAAGTGTCAATGACTTTATTGCAATTTTCCTTCTTCTCCTTCTTGACTGATTTTTTTGGACAAATTTTGACCATGACAAGTTACATCTTGCCACAGGGGCGGCACCAGGGGGTGGATTGGTGACAGAGGGGGCAGCCGCCCCCTAAAATTTTCAAAATTTAGAAAAACATGAGGTTTTTGCAGTGTAATTCATGAAATTTGGCCTTTTCGACAATTTGTCCCCCCTCCACAATGGTTTTTGCCCTACCCAAGATTTACCCTGGTACTGCCCCTGTCCTGCCAATATGATGGGTATTTCACTTTCATTCTTACTTGCATGGATAGAATTACAAAGTTCACACACATTTAAACATTTTTGTGTTTCATGAATAAACTGAATAGTGTAATTACTCAAAATCCACCCTAATAAATACTAATCTGCTTTCGTACCTTTTCAAATTCAAACTTATAATTATAATGCCCTATAGTACAACTAGAAGCACCACGATTGGTCAAATGTTGACATATATTGTTCATTTGAAAGTGAACATTAACACTCATGTAGTCCTCAAGAAGTTGATGTTTCCATATTAAAAACCAAGAAAAACAGCTTAAAGGGCAAAATTGCATAAAATAAGGAGAAGTTACCACACACTTACACTTATTGTGTTATTAAATGCTAAAGTTATGAATCCCCATCTACGCTACATAGCAAATGTCAAGTATATATATTCATCTAGCTACCAAGAAAGCCTCTGATAAAGTTAGAAGTCCAACATGACTATATTGTACAATGAATATTAGATAAACATAATACTAAATAATATTGCTACCATCACCCGCCAAGCAAGCCCACAGCACCAGGTATGAATATCTGGGTTAGATCTGAAACAACAGATATACATAGTCTGGATTGTGGACAGTTAAATTGCACTAATATTCTACATAAAATAACAAATGTCACAGTAACATACATACGTAATTATAACAAGCACCATGTGGAGAGACACTAGTCTCTAAGCGTACATCCCTCAAGTTTTAACCCATTGAAAAATATTTAATTTCAATATAAAATGTATTCTCCTCAGAACCCACCCAAAGGCACCTGCCACCTTGTACTTAGTACATGTACATTAGTCCTCAATGGCTTAAACAGATTGATAAGATTAATATTATAATATGGTATAAAGTCACTTGATTGAACTGATTATTACTTGGCCTTGTATTCCAGTATCAAGGTAGAGTGCATGTACCAACTCAATTGCTAATAGACCCAAGAACTAGCATAGCAATGGATTATCTCTTAACAAGTCATTACTCCTATTTTAGTTACAGGCTAATCACATCATTGAATCAGTAGAAAACGTAAGACCAAACAGGAAAAGTTGTAGTTTTAGTTGTTGTTGTTATTATCATCATCAATCCTAGGTCCTTATTTTCTGAGGTTTGTATTAAGTTTTAAAGGAAACAATTTCTTTATTTGCATTTTTGTGGCTTCATGTCAGTCACAAAGGCAGCAGTGGAAGTTCAGAGAGCTGAATGTTTTTCAACCCTAAACCTTTTCCCCCCTTAAAATTCAGAAAAAAATCATAGTCTTTGTTACTAAAATAGTAGTGCCCAATTCAAATTACTTAACGAACCATCCACATTTGACAACTGCTTTAAATTCTGTACCCTGTAGTTTCTCATAGTTGAGCACACTTGAAGTTTAAATAACAAGAAGGTTGGTATTTCTTTTTTTATTGCAATATATGACTTTTTTTGTGCATTATTTGGTTTCCTATTTTATTTTGGTACTTATTACAGTCCTAACAGCAGGGGTAATATATTGTATGGAGGTTACATTTTTAAAAACTGGCAGCCCCATTAATTACATGTAGCACACAGATTGCAGTGATCAGTGATAACTATTCCCCGCATGTTCTGCACTAAAAGATTTCAAACGTTATAAGAAACAGAACATACTACACTCTCAACTGTATTTTTTTGTGTAGTCTTCTTTATCATCACAGAATACTTTCATACTGAACAGTACACCACACTTAACACAACTTAACAACTGGAACTCTGACAAGTTCTGGCTATGAAACCTGGCAAAGACAAGAGTCATACAATTTTGCATGTTTGGTATCAGAGTTGTTTGGTTTAGCTAGTTGCTTCCCAGCAGATGACTCATACAAATATTGTTACCCTGGTGCTTACCCTGATATCTAATTTCATAATGCTGGTAAAAGTAATATATGAAGTAATATTTGAGTGTTCTTATGTCAATGTTAGTTGGTACTTGCTTTCTTTCTTCTAATATATTTCTCAGCAAGTCTTTGGATTAAAAATTGGTGTGATATATACAAACTAAAATACTGCATTTTTATGTAATAAACTTTCCATATCGCTTTCCACATCAAACACAATCTTGACCTCCAGTACTTTTAGAAGTGAAGATGTGCAGTTTAATGTAAATTTTTATTTGCCATGTCCATTGCAAGTACTTACCTCACATTGTATTCACATTTCTTGGACACATTGTTGTAAATGCAAAAGAATTTGCCACATTACATGTACGAGTAAATCTAAATGAAATTCTATAATTTTTAAATGGCTAGTTAAATCCAATCCCCTTTTCTTTCTAACTACCTGTAACTCTATAATTTAAAGCCATTATATTTAACATGTAAGCAATCTTATAAATTTATAGATATAATTAAGTAAGCTATGGCCAAGTATGAAA